>CAEFZY010005899.1:0-70304 GCA_903066815.1 Brachyrhaphis roseni
ATAAACAGGTGTTACATCTAACACCAACAGGTTACTGTGCAACAGATCTATTTCACTTGCATGTTGTCTCTATTGCTGTAAAGCAAAACTGAAAGAAGTTCTGTGTGAATTTCATAAGAGGCAGGACACACAGACGGAGGCGTGACATAAAACAGGAAACCTGAGGAATAAGATATGTTTGGAGCAGGATTTAGTCATTTCTTCAGTTGGCATCTGAAAAACAGCTCTTCTTTCTCTGATCCAGCTGGTAAGATGTGTTATAACATGAAGATTTGTTGAAAGAGCAACATTTCACTTCTAGTATTGTGCTATTTTACAAAAATGCGTTCAGTGTTTTAATTTCCAGAAAAATGGCAGCAGCAGACGTACCTGGAGCCACCAAAGGACTGCTTCTCATCTTCACTCTGTTTACACTGGTTCATGTCACACACTCACTGGAAGCAGAGCAAAATCTGGTAAAAATAAATACTGTAAATAAATTACATTTATTGCTCAGGTTTTCTTTTGACATTTAGCACAATAGCTGAACAAATGCAGAACTTTGAAAAAGAAAAATAGTGTAATTTTAAATGTTTTACTTTTAACTCAACATCAATTTGACTAGTTTTTGAAAAAAAAAAAATTCAGCTTTTTTTCCCGCTTTCTAACAATAATGATTGAAATTCGATTTGTACTCAATTCTGTTATGAGTGAACTCTTACCGAGCGACACACATTAATAGATCACTAATTTTTTCTGTAATTTTGCAGGAAGTTCTCACAAAATACTATGAGGGTGGACTGAATGAAGCAGCCACAAAGAAGGTGGGTCACTGGGCTCACAGCATTATGTTTAAATGTGATCAGTTGATAATAATTATTCAATAAAAAATAATTGAGTCTGCATTTTACATGGAAAATCTTTTGTCCAACAGGCACAGCTGGACGATGGACTTAAACGTTTCATAGACTATTTTCAGGAAGATGTTGACGAGATTTCTCTTGTTGTAAAGCGACTGAAAGTCATAACAGAGAAGAACTCTTACCTGAGAGAACTCCCTACAGTAGTCGATGACTTTTTAAATAAAAAAATTCAACAGGCCAATGATGATATAAAGGCTTTTGAAAAGGAAATGCAGGACATCTGGGCTTTCATAAACCGCAAAGAAAACAATCTTAGCAAACTTTAAAAGAGCTTATCCTAAAATGAAATTCTCTCTTCTGTTTGGTTTTTATTAAAAAATCAAGAATAAATGACAAGTTGCATGTTAGATGATCAAGGTGTTCCTTGCCAGTTGGTGATTCTATTTATTTGTAATAAAACTAAATGTAACCTTTAAATTAAAACTGAAGGATACTGATCTGAAGAATTGCTTGGCATTGGGTTTTGTATTTCTTCTGGTCTGTCCATCAATGCAGAAAGTTCAAAAATCAAAGCAGGTCAACTTCATACACAAAGTTAAGATACAATTTTGGGATAAATTATTTGCAATGCAATAATGTGACACTGTGTAGTTTTACTTTTCTGATTACCAATAAAGATGTCAATAAATCAGGTTTGAGTTCAATTTAATCTCACAGCTGTTTTTTGTCTCATTATGTTGGAGACGCAAAAAAGGGAGAGAAACTGGAGATCAAGACGTTTTTTAAATTCTGAATAAAGCTAAAATAGGCCTGATGTCAAAGTTACATAAACTGTCATTCCAGTACCCAAATGTAGAAATGGTTTTACCTCAGAGACAACTTCTGACTTTGAGTTCATCATTTCTGCCTTACAATGTGCTTTGTTGTTACAGGAGTGTTTACTGTAGCACCTGACGGAAGAAAGATCTCCAGGGAAACTGTGTAACCCTCCACTTTCATTGGTTTTACCTTGTTTACACTGTAAACCGATGGGTCAATAAAATTACCCTCCAATTCAGGATTCCATCCATCTAATAAAACTCAACATTGTCACAATTCAATGTTTCAAAATATGGAAAATCCTGAGCGTCCTCTTAGTGAGTCTTCAGTCAGGAGCTTCTTCAGAGCCGCTGTCATACTGACTGCTACTCTTTGAAGAAAGGTATGAGTTACAATAACATGTAATTCTCTTTTGGAATAAATAAAGTTTTTGTTTTAAATTAATTTGAATTGAATTCAGAACACCAAACATACTTTAATATCGGACAAACATAATCCTAGTAAAAATTTCATTTAGAAATAATTACATTTTGTGATATTTAATTATTTCAGAGAAAAAAATAGGAAGATGTAATGACAACACATGACTTTTTTTTTTTTATTATAAAACACATGACAAAAAAAACAAGACATTTAGGTTGAAATCCACTCACAGAATGAGGTGATGGTGGCTCTGAGTTAAAAAAGGTCCGTTCTTTAAGACATCATTTGAAAGACGTTCGACTTGTTTCGATAATCTGGAAAGCGAGTCGGCTCCCAAACACTGACAGGAATCTGACCCTGAATCTGTGAAGCTCTAAGGTACAACAGTCATGTTGACAGGGACAGCCCTGTCTTTGGTTCTTTAGTCTCTGATAGTGACATCTCTCCGTCTCTGGGGCCCAGACTGGTGCCAGAACTGGGCCCTGCGTGGCTCAGCAGTCCTTTGGTGCGTTTGGATCCATCAGGGTGTGCGGTATGAGCGGTGCGACCACAGAGAGAGAAAATTAGCGACACCTAGTTACAGAGGAAGGAGCTAAAACTGAAGTGCACTTTGCCTTTTCAAGTTCCATCGGTACAGGTGAATGACAGACAGTACGACAACAAAATATGGCTTTTCCACGTCTACGCAGGTAGGCATTTCATCTTTGATTTCCTGCTAACATTGGAATTACATGACGACTGACTTTCATGTTCACATCTCAATTATTTACATTTGCCATTTACATCCAAACAAGGTAAGCTGTGGCTCTCCTGAGTGTTACAACAGTGGTGTATCACACGCTTATATTTTTTTATGGTACGCTTCAGTCCATCCATAGAAGTCCTCTGAAGAGACTCATATTCTCATAGATCTCTAGTCTCTCTCTTCATGCCACAGCTCCCATTCAAAGGCATTTGGCAGTACCTAAAGTGGCATTCAGTTTATTTGCAGATTGCAGAATGTTTTCCTTCATATTGAGCTTTCTTCACACGGAGCAAGTGGAGCTTGAAATTCTGACAAATTGACGAACTCGTCCTCTAGTCCTTTCTTCCTCGCTCCCAGCAATTCATCCACTCCATTTCCCTCCACTGCCTCCTTCTCTCCCAAATCTGGCCGCCCCCAGTCCCTCGTCCCCGTCCTGCCCCCCAACGTGTTCGCTACTAGGATCTCGGAGTTGAGCTTCAGCCCGCTGCCACTGGTGTCGCAGTTGCCGTACAGAGAATGCCCATTGCTCGGGTTGCTGCTAATCCTGGAGCCGCTGTAGCTGTTAGCATGGGGGCCACCGTTACCCTGACTGCTGAGCAGCGTAGTGGCCGTGGTTGACGTCGTCTTGCCGTTTTGTTTTTCCGACGACCTGAATCCGTCCGACACCAGGCTGGAGCTGCTTTGGGACTGCGGCGTTGTCGAGGAGCACAGCAATTTCTGCTCCTTTCCCGATGACAACGAGTTATCGGGAGCGTGATTGCCCGGGCGGGTGCCGTTTTTCCTGTGGTTTAAAAAATAAAGGAGAAATGCTCCACACACTAGACCCAAGACGAATAAAAGGACGTAGATTGCTAAGTGATGTCGGTTTCCATCCAGGGCAGACGATCCTCTAGCATTGGGTTCCTCCAGGTTCAGGAAAAAAGCTGCTCGCCGGCAGGGGGTCGGGTCTCTGACGTTAGGTCCTCCCTCCTGAAAGACAAAAAATATATAACTTTCAGGCAACGATTTCCTGCGATAAAGCAAAAAGTGTGATACAAAGCCTTCAGAAGGATTCAAACTCTTAAGTTCGCATTTTATTTTGTTGACACTATAAACTTTGTGCAATAAACCAGCGAAAGTTTGTGGAGATGCTAAGTGGGGGAAAAAAATATTATATTTTTAACTATATTTAAAATAATAATTATTATTAATAATAATTATATTTTTAAAATACATTCAATTTAGAGTTCACTGCCAGCCATATGAAGAACAGTTAATATAAAAGATGTTCTGTTCAGTTCATAATCAATTAATCAACTTTGTTTATGCCATTAGGCAGATTTGAGTCAGCTTTCTTGCCAAACAGGAAACTTTACATACTGACATAATAAATATAAATATAACATACTTTCCATCCACTCTAACTGTGCAAGAGTCGTTTTGCATTTTCAGTCTCAATATGTGAAAAGCTGCTAGAGAGTTACCCCAAATGACTTGCAGCTAAATGTAGTGAAAGGTGATTGGGAAAAGTATTGACTAAGGTCACATTATTTAGATTTTTGTTCGCTTGTAAAAATTGACCTTGCTCTATCACACAAAGATCAGTCACCATGGATACTTTTGTACGGCTCTATGGACACAAAGATAAATCTGTACCTGACAAATGCAAACGTAGTTCCCGAGGTTTTCCTCTGTCACGGTCACCGCCAAGTCAGAGTGGTGCTGCCTGGTGTGTCTGTGGGGAGGATACTCCCAGCTGCAAGGCCGAGGAGAAAGCTGGACACATGGCAACAGGATCTGCAGCCCAGGGGAGACTTTCAGCACCTTGGTGGATGGATTGCATCGTCCTGCAGCACAGGGAAGCAGAGAGCTTAAAAACAGTATTTGCCACGAGACGTGAAGGTTTGAAAACAAAAAAGAAACCTATGCTCATTTTATATGACAGCTGGATCTACTTACCCGCTTGAGAATCACACCTTTTTAAGGCCTCATCCACAACATCACCTGAACCAGGACTGGAAGCAGAAAAACGGAGAATCAGTCAGATTGTTGGCTAATGTTTGTTGTTAGCCAAAGTTGATGTTAGCTAAAGGTTCTTCTATTTTCTTTTGTTCAATAAGTATGTTTGGTTCATTTATTTTTAATTATGTGATGGTTTTTTTTCTTATGTTTTCTGACTGTTTGGTCATTCTTTATTATTACTTGTTACAAATAAGGACTAACAGAACAACATAGGTGTAATAGAATGGACCTCTTGTATGGTTAGCTACTTTAGTTACTGTTGTAAACTAACTATTATTAATCCAATCGAAGGCAAGCAAATAAAAAAATAAAGTGACAAAAAATAATCCAATATTTTTTTTAGCAAAGGAAAAATTATTAATTGAAATTTCTCAATTTAAAAATGTGATTTTCCCCGTTTTCTCTACTTTCTGGCAAACTACTGTAAAGTAAAGCAACTAATGCAACAAAAAAATGTCAATTGGTTGTTTAGGAAAGAAAAGGTGGCAGAAAAACAAAGAATAAAAATCAAAGTTTAATTAGTTCTTTGTTTGATGCTTGTCTGATTCCTGATATCTTTAATCATTGCTTTATTGTTAATTGTGGATTATAGTAGTGTGATTTATTTTTTATTTTTATAACTTCTCCTTTAATTAGTACCTTTTAAAATTGATTTCTTAATTTTCTTTAGTTTATTTTTGTACTTCTTTTTAGTTTATTCTTTCTCTCTCTGTCTCTTTTCTTTCCTTCTTATATGAGACATTTCACTCAATATGTACATTTTAAATATACACTTGAATTACAGTGTCTTATACATTACCCTTGACTATTTTCAGTGATGTAATAATCTCGATAAATATTTGATGAATGAAGCAAAACATATACATTATATAAAATGGAAAGCATCAAAGATAATCTAAAAGTCGCCTTTAATACCCAACATAGGGGTAATCTGCCCTACATTTTGAGCTTCAGACTCTTTCTGTTGTTATACTCACTCTGTGAGTGTGAATCTGCAGGTTTTGTCCTCTGCGCTCCACTCACAGCCAACTCCTCTGGCTCTGGCACAGACCTCACAGCTGGAGTACAGAGCGCAGCCTTCAGTCTGGACTTTCGCCACCGACTGCGGGCTGCCCACCAGCGCTCGGCCCTGGAAACACAGCGACGCCTTACAGAACCAACACACACTAAAACTAGCCATTTAAATTTAAGATTCATCAAGCTACATAAATAAATGAAATAAGTGAGAGACAAAAGCTAATGCTTTACCTGATGCATTATTATATTGTTAACAGGCTCCTGGGGAGAGAAAAGAGGAATCTCTTGAAGTAAAGTTGCATTCTGGTTCGCTACCGCCACCTGGTGGAGCTCCCCACGATCTACAACACAGAAACCAATTAAAATGTTTTTATTTTAGATCAAATAAAGAAAAAGTCATACTAAATTAATACAAACTGAATTTTATTTTCTGCTGCTATGTTTTAAATACTTGAGTTTTAAGCCAATCAACTGTTTAAGCATTTAAAAAAATTGCCTGAATGAATAGTTTAAAATGCAGTTGAGAAATATAAGCATGGTGACTCAAAACAGTCATATCTTAGAAGTTTAATCTCTATTCCTTTCTTCTGACCTGTTCCAAGATGGAGGACGGCTCCTCTCCGGTCCTCCGCCTCGCCCATCAGCGTCACAGCCAGCTTGGTGTATTTAATTCCCTTCCGGACCAGCAGGGGCGCTGCAGTGACGCTGTTCTCCATCAGAGGGTGATCTCTCACAAAAGTCAGCACCTTATCAGGAAGTTTCAATGAGGATGCGAATCCCTGAGCCTTTAAATTGCTGTTCAAACACTAAACCGTAAAAAAAAAAAGATGAAATAAAATAGTTAAATGAGGAAAAAACAAAATGTATTAATGAAAGCAGAAAGAGCGGTGGAGCTCGGTACCTGGCCCGGTCTTGGTGTGGGGACAGTCTCAGGACTGTTCCAGTTCTCACATGTCTTCTTCAGCTCTTTAAAAGGACCGTCCATCACTTTGCTGATGTCAAACAGACTGAAGACACACACTGCTGAAATATCATTGGGTTCCCTGGAAAAAAGAAACAAAAAAGGGGCAAAATTACAAATCATGATTTAAAGTTTAGAAAACAGTTTTTTCTTACTTGTCTGTATCACACCATGGTAAAATATTACCTAAAAATGTATGAATTAATACCCAGAAAAAAGGAAGTTACCATCAATTTATAAATTGGTCACTGCTGTGCAATTTTTGCCCACATATTAAACACTTTTACAAAGCATATTTTTAGGTAATTGTTTTCTCTAACTGTTCTTACCACTGTGAGGTGAAGAGCCCGTAGAAGTGTGTGCTGCTGGGGTCTCCTGGGGAGTGTTGAGCCGTGAAAATGTCTGTCAGGATGTTGTAACGCTGACCACTCGCTTTGTCTTCACACACCAGCTGGGCCTTGAGAAAGGTGGTCCATCGTCGCTGCAGAGTCTTCATCCCTCCCACGTCAGACTGAACAATCAGACGGCAAATATTTACTCCAGCGAAGTCAAAAACAGAAATGCAAATAAGTCAATTTCGTCAAATGTCTGGGTTACCTTGCAAACCCGCACCACCCTCGGCACTTTGGTGTACAGATCGTGCTCTTTGGCCATCTCAGTGAAGAAGAAGTAGATTTTGTCGTCGTCTCCGGTCGGGTTGCTGTCCGGGGCCTGCTCTATCAACGCCGAGCTCACAAACTCTGGGTCTGAATACATGAATAACAAAAACAAATGTCCAGCAAGGTCATTCACAAGACGTGACATTAAGATCAAATGTGTGCATTTGGGTGCTGGAGAACTTCTGAGCGCCTCACCATTGAGCCAGTTGATGGATTGCTCGGTTCGGACGCGCTCCTGCTCGGGGCCCGTTGCCCTGGAGATGTCATAGGAAGTTCCCAGGAAGTTACTGGTGGCTGCTGTGTATAGGATGCCATCTGAAGAGAAGAAAGACAAACATTTATAACAGAGCAGGCTTGGGAAGCATGAACTAAGCCAGTTAAGAACTGGTCCAAAGTTTTCCCACTTGCCTGCCATAACAGCTGTGTAACGCTGACTGGGCTCAAAGGGGCATTTGCCCTTCCCAGTCTCCATCTTCACTGCTCCATCCTCTGTTTTTTCCAAGGTGAAGGAGGGAAGGTGCTGCAGGATGACAGAAAAAAACACGACTGGGTGAAACAGAGGTGCCAGTAAGGATCTGGGTGAGCTGTAGATTCAGTGTGAGATGGTTCTATAACCACATAAAAATCCATGAAAAACTCTCCTTAGATTTCTATTTGCAAATAAAGTAGGTAAAACATGTTTTATTTTCTAGGCACCTAGACGTTTTACATGAAAACTGAATAAAATACATTTACGTTTGTGTCTGCAACTTAATAACCACCGTTAACTCAAACAGATAATGACTTGTTTGCAGTCGATTATTCACATTCTGCTGCCTAGAAGTATGAGATGATGAACACACTCACCAGGAATGCACACTGGGGGTCAAAGGCGTAGGAGCCACACACGTAGATGCGACCGTCTTTCAGGAACTCCAGCAAACGGATGTAGTTGTTGCAGTCCGCCTGCAGGGGGAGACAAAGTTACAGAAATCAGTCAGGCCCAAGTTTGACTCCCTGGTTAGACTTCAACATTTTGTAAATGTAATAATACATTCTTAGATTTCTGTGTGAAAACTTTCCATGTAAATATTCATAGTATAGCCCACATTTGAAGATATATTGCAGATTGACGCACAAAGTAAATAAATAATGAACAATGGTGACATACCTGCATATGTTTTAATATGTTTTAAATATTTTGGTGTTATAAAAGTTTTGTTTGGGGATGGAAATAACTTTCTTTTTTTCATAATTCAAAAACAATCAACAGCAGACCAACAATGTCATATTTTTATCTCTTCTGTCTGAAGTGGAAAAATACCCTCATAGTCTCACCTCACTTAGCAGGAAAAGATGACGCAGGTAATTTATATTGAAGTGTGTGTAGGGGTGTGTGTGTGTGCAGCACAAAGACTGCATGTTTTTCTGGATGAGCTCCAGGCCTGAGTCACCTCTTCCCCAGGGAACAGATCCTCTCCCAAGCCCAGATCATGTCACCTGAATCAGCCCTCCCCGCTAACCCGCACCATCCGCCACCGCCATGCTGGTTCAGCTCCGTGGGAGTCCCAAAATACCCTCCACTCATTAAATACATCCTCAAATCAGGATTATGAATTTAATGTGGCGCTTGAAATGAACACACCAATAAGACTATTGTTACTCTATTCATTTTTAATTTCTAATTCTATAATTTCAGGCTTTTACTAAATGAAGCTGCCAGATGGAATAAGATGTTCCTTAACTCATGGGTTCGTTGTAGGCATTTCTCAGTCATATGATGAATAAATAGATCAAATTAATTTGGAAGAAAATCTATTGCATCTGCATTTCCATATTCATAATCTGTGTTTAGTAAAATCCTGCAGTAATGATTTAAATTTTGCCAGTTCAGCCAATGGGACCTGCATTATTAGTGTTCACTTGGTGATTTGATCATCATCATTGATGATCAAATCTCATTGATGACTTCATCAATGATGATGAGTTCAGCGTGTTACATTAATTTTGGGGGTTTAATGATGCATCTGACTTGTTTTTTCAATGCTGGAAAGACTTTTGGAAAAAAAAATTAAGAGGCCACTGCACTGAACCCCCATTGAAAACTTCCTGGTTTCTCCACCAAATATTAATTTCTGAACTGAGTTAAAACATCAGTATTGTTGTTTCTAAGTGAATATGAAATTATTTGAGGTCTGAAAGCACTGCATCTTTTTCGTAATTTTGACCATTTCTCATTTTCTGCAAATAAATACAAAATGTTTGCTAGGGATTTCAGAGACATGTTGTCAGTAGTTCATAGAATAAAAGAACAACGTTAATTTTACGCAAACATAAACCTATAAAGAGTAAAATCAGAGAAACTGATCATTCCTAGTGGGCTCTTAAGTTTTTTCCAGAGTTGTACCAGAGTACCATCCTGATCCAGAAGCTGCAGTTTGGAAGCTCCTGGATCAGGATTTCCTTCCCAGTTAGAAAATGTGGAAGAGAAAAGTGTAGCATGCCTCCCCACTTATGCTCAAGTTAAGCAAGTTGAACTTTAACCTCACACATATTTGTAGCCATCAACAAGCTGAAGCTAAAAGCATTAGCAAACATGTATGCAAATATTTGAGCCTGGATCAGCGCAATTCTGATCCTGTTTTTATTGAAGAAAACTATGCATGTTATGTTGTCAGTGAACCTTAAAAAAAAGACAATAAAAGCCCAGAAATATAATGTTATGGTTAGCTTAGGAAAGTTGCTGGAGAAGAGGGTTTCTAAGTTAGCGAATTTTCTAGTAAACCAGTAGTCTCCTAGTTTCCCCAGTAAATCTAAGTGCCTGCACCACCTTCACTCTAAAGCTGTATAAACCCTTAAATGTGGTGTGACCGTCCTCAGTTCTCCAAAATGTTCTCACTCCAGGAGATCTAAGCTGTCTCTTTCAAGGATAACCAAGCACACAAACACATGCAGGTGGTCTTCTGTTGAGTCTGTCGCCGTGGTTTCCTAAACGCAGTCTTGCTTTTTCTCATAGTTGCTTCCTTCTCTCTTCTTATTCCCTCTGACTCAGGCATAATCTTTTAATCAATGTTTTTGTATAAAAAAAAAAAATCCCTTTGTATTCCTGCTTTTATCAGTGAGTCAGCTTCCCAGCTTTTTATACAGGAACAAAGAAATCTGCTCAAATCTATCACTAAAACTGCTAAAATTTACTTTTTGAGCATACAAAACTGACTTACTTTGTATGACTTCCATTAAAGCTTAAAAGCATTGTCAATCTGACACTGCATTAAAAAGAAAACAATGAATCAACAAATACACATTAAGTGTAGCATTTACTGTAAGTAGACACTGTAGAAGAAGATGCAAAGCTTGACTGTACTTTACGCTCTATTTAATCAGTTTCCGGCGGTTAGTGGACATCTGTGACTTTATATACAGCCTGTCTCCTGCTTCTGTGTCCCTTCGCGAGCTGACACCCTGTATGAGAGCCTGGCATCAGTCCCAGAACTTCATGTCTGATGCCCAGCAACATGGGCTTGTGAAACACACACACACAAATGTATGCTACCAAAAATAGGTGAAGAGATAAATACAACTTGGATCCAGTAGATGCCACCTACTAGTACATATGTCCCCAAAAATATGCAAATAATTTCATTAAATTATATTAAATGTTTTAGGTTTTTTGTATCTTTATCACTTGTTTTCCATCATACAATACAAGGGATTTTTTCTTGTATTATTTTTTGTTGTTGTTTTTATGCAATTTTTTTACAAAATAAGAATGAAAATATCTAGTGAGGCTGATCACATCAATTGAAAAGAGTTACCCACATCACATTCACGTTGCACTGAATAAACAAAACAAAAAAATTCCCACGCCCAAAAAAAATTATAATAATTGACCATAGAACTAGAGTATGTTTTCGCCATGCTGCACACTGTTGGTCAGCTGGCAGAAAGAAGCCTGCTATGCTTATCCCACAATTACAAGACAAATTAAGCATTTAAAAAAAAAAAAACTGTTTGTGGTTTGTGTTAAAACCGGAAACTAGGCTTATGTCAAGCAAAAAAAGTTCATAACTTCTTTTTTTTTTTCTTCTATTTTCCAGATTGATGGCACTGGAACAGCAAACAACAGGAGTTCCTCTAAATCAAGCTACACCAAAATTTAGCTAGAATTAATTCACAGTACCTTATTGTGTCTACAAATCTGAGTTATTTCTAAATCAAACAGAACACAAGGGCTTTAAAAAGTCTCACCTCTGTCTTTCCTTTCCCCGCGCAAGACTTCCTCTTCTCTTCTGGTACGGCCCAATCAATCTGAAGGAAGGTGAGAAGAAAGAACCAGATAAGTCAACAATTGCTTACCGATAGCTGATCAATATCACATCCTGTAACCCAAAAAGATTTGCTATTGTTGCCTGTCACTGAAACAGGCTGATCTTTAAAGATCCTTTAACACAAATATATATATGTTGATATTATCAAGAGGTGAGACACGCCCTTTTCTCCAACTCTGGAAGACGTTTTCTTGCACAGTGTCTGAAACATGAGGTAAAAGGACAAACCCAGGAAAAACAAGCCAGTTACTTTGTTATTTATAATCCATATCTACATGTGTGAGATCCAGAAGTGATTGAAACTTTTCATCTCATCTTTTTGGAATAAAAGAAAATTTGCTTTAAGCATATTTCACCCTTTCCCTTAGCATTTTTTATCAAATCAAGCCTGTTGTAAAGTTTATGTTATATACAAGTTCTCTAACTTTTATGATCTGATCATCAGGATTTTGAATAGAATATAAATATTCTTTATTGTCTCACAATGGGTACATTACTGTGCAATAGTAATACTGTACAGAAAAGGCAACATTTCAACATAAATACTTTGTAGTTATAAAAAAAAAATACTCCAGAGGATTTCAGGGTGACATACTTATAAACCTCACAAGTTTACAAGAATGAATAGTTTTCTCAAATGACTTATTTGCTTCATCTGGTGTGAAAAGGAAACATTTGATCATTTGGGATCCATTTCTATCCACACAGTTCACACACACATATAAATTTACTCTTATCCACTGCAGCATCACCTTTTTTGGTGGTTGCTTCAGGTTGTTGGTGTCCACAGCTAGAATGGCATCCTTGGCGCCCAGGAAAAGGGTCCCTGTGGAAGAGTCCAGCAGGAAGGTGCTGAAGTTCGTCACACCCTTGAATGTCTCTCGCTCTGCTGGACAAAACACAAAAAGAGAGAGAGGAAGAATTAGTGCCATTTCTCTGTTTGTTTTTGAATCTGTTGTTCATGTGGAGCTCTGTATTTGAATCAAATTCACTCCCCTGGGAGACATAAAACAAGCTAAATAATAAAACATAGTAATGTACAGTAAACAATAGACTCTTCTCTACATAATACATGGTGTGCTATATCAGCTATATTTGTCTCCTCTTCTGAAACGGATCACATAAATCAAATCCCAGAAGCTTTTGAATAGCGCTCCAGCTCTTGTTTGCTCTCTCAGTCAGTCACTCTCCCTCCTACTCTTTTCCTCTTTACAACAAAGCATCATGTGTGTGTGGGGGTGTGTGTGTGTGTATGTATCCTCTCTACAGAGAGGGGAAAAGCACAGCTGTTTTATTCAGTGTCTCTGGTGGAAGACTTTAACTCCACCTGTGTGTTTAAATGAGGGGAAATCTGACAGACTTCACAGCTTTTCTTTTCAAGCTGACCTTTAATGAAAATGGCCGGACATAATTACGGACAGAAGACACACACACACCCCCGTATGCATCCATGCACAGCATCTTATGTCCAAAGAGGTAACTCAAGAGACAAGTTTACACACACAACCTGATAAAACACAAACATACTGTATCCACTGATCACAGAGGATTTAACACTGATGCTGATCATTCAGGCATGGGAAGTAAAGCGACACAAACAAAACTTACTAATTAATGAATCACGAGTCTCACCAACAACACGGCTTACAGTTGTGTGCAGTTTTAGGCCCCAGTGGAAAAGATGCATCATGTTTATCCTGCGTGTATGGATCTGCTCTTTAAAATCCATTGTTACACCAATAATTTATGGCTGAAGAAATCTGCTAATAACTAAAATAAAATGAACAACATTTAAAAAAATTAGCAAACACTACATATACTTTTATACTCTGCACTACAATGACTGCCTTCCGTTCAAGCAACGTACTGCATTTCCTTTAAACATTTCCATAACGGAGGGGAAAAAAGACAAAGAGCAAACACAAACAGCAAGGGCTGCATGCCCACTATTAACTACCAACGGTGCCAAAGTATGATTAGCAGCATTCAGCTGCCAAAACTCATGTCTGTAATGTAATTCTTTCTCCTGATTTAATCAAAAATAAGATTATTTTGTCGTATTTAAGATCTCACTTTACAGCTGGCAACAAAACAAACACACAAAAAGAGAAATATGCAAGGATGCAACATATGCAACACAAGTCTTCAGAAATGCTGGGGATGATTTAGAAAAATAGCAACCAATATAGTTTATTAGTCCATGTCCAATGAAATGGTTACAAGAACTGTCTGACTGCTTAGAGCAGAAAAAATAACCTCAATTATTTCTAGACAAAGATATTTTTTATTATTTCAAACGCCACAAACATCCAGACATAAAAAGTCTCTTGAACGAACAAACAACTTTAGCAGAGAATTTGTTTTAATTTGTGTCTGCTGTTTGCTACAAAGACTCATTTTTCCACTTTCTTTAGTTGACTCTAAAAAAAATATGACAAACACCATTTTGAAGGAATGAAAAATTTTATTTCACCTCCAACAAAATGATTTACAAAAGAGCTATTTGAAGAAAACTTGGCATATCGATGATGGAGTGAAGGACACTGAATCTCACAGGTTCATTGTCAGAATTTTTTTTAGATTTCTTAAAAACAGGAGTTTCATATTATTTTAGGCCTGACACCTTTCATTTTACTCTCCATTTGTCCACTTTAACCATTTTTCCTCAGTGTTACCTGTAAATCGGTTGTCATGGTCAGGTACAAGGACTGTGCTGAAATGAAAAACAGCAGAAATGTGAAGATTTACTGACCAAGACCACTTTAAGAAGGTCGTAGGAAGGTTGGGCTGCAACCACTACTGAAAAAATGTTTAAATAAAACACCTAGAGCAGCATCCAGGTGTTTTCTCTTGTCTTCTCTAATGATTATATGGAAAAACAGAGAGGACAGATGAGGGAGACAAACCCATAATTATTTTGCAGGTCCAGCACATAGAAAAGCAAAGCACCTATATTTGGATTGTGTTCAACAGAATAACACAAAGACATAAACTATCTATGAAAAGCCCAGTTTAAATTCTCTAAATGACTTAAAACTTTGATTTCCTGGACGAATGGACAGAAAATGTATCCAAATGCATTTTGGAGCAACATGACCTCCAGTGTAGCAGCTGTCGACTGAAAGATTTACACCGGCGCAATCATCCTCTGTTTCTCTTACGTCGATGAGACTCACAGCCATGTCAGGACAGCCTGATAAACGGCACTCAGCGCTGACATGGTTTTCCACTTAAGAGGCCGTCCGTCTGTCTGCGCTGCGTCGTTCGGTTCCACAAAACGAGAAGACCCCAACAGCACACTGACATCTGCCAGTAACCCAATCAGACACTTTCTCTCTTCTCGCCTCTGTCCAGACACCACCGTCCAGATAGCCAGTGTCTGTTTCCCATAACATTTCACATGAATGTCATTTCTCATTTACTAAGAAGCCATCTGTTCCGCTAATGGCCTCCAGGCTGTCAAATCACAAGAGCGGCTCTCATTCGCCCAGCGCTTCCTGGAAATTAGTCAAAGTGACGACAAAGATGTTGAGCAACACAAGAAAACTGTTAAATGTCTTCTGTAGGAGTGGGCTTTTATCGTATTGTTTACCATTTATTGTGAAACAATTCTTATAAGAATTTTGATTTGTTATGAGAAATTTCAGCTGTAGATGTTAAATGCTTCTTTTTTTACCTGCAGTGTTTGGAAATGTTATTTTTACTTTTCTATAAATTTTTTGCTCCATAAACGCATCAATAAATGTCAGTAATTTTGAAAATATGATGAAATGCAGCTACTGGGAGCAGTCCAGTGACATAAACCACACTTTTCTAAGTAAATGGCATCTTGAAGAATCTTATTTCAAATGAGTGTTTTTCAAAAACAATATTTCTGTTTGTGGCATTTGAATGATATGCCATTTTGTCTCCATACAGCAAAGCTATTTATCACCTAAAACCTTAGTAAATGTTTTTTTTAATCTTTATCGTTATCACAACAGTACCGTAAAATATTGCGATAAAATTCTAAGTTCATATTGCCCATCCTCCATTATAAAACTGGCAGATTATTTTTTCATCAATGTTAAGGAATTACTGACTTCAAACAAGCTCTCATAACTTTCTGAAGAGTTACTTGTAAATTAGTTCTATCTTATTTCAAGTGTAATAAGAGATTTCCACTGAGAACAAAAATACTTGGTAAGTTTTGTGTTTTTGCTGTGTAGTTTTCAACCGTTTTACCACACTAGATCGATCACTCTAATCTCTTAAAAACACAAAGAAGAAGTAATAAAACCATTTTTTCATTTCCTTTTTCTGTTGCCACCCTCAAACCTCACAACCCTGAGTCGACTTCTTCAACAGCGTATTTCTTCATTTCAGGACTCACACACATACATATGCATGTAGCCATGTGTAGCAAAGTAGACGTAAGTGTTAGTGACACGAGCCAAAGGCAAGATCTGGAGCCACGTCCTTGTGAACTCTCCTCACTTGCTGTGTAGGACACACACACACACACACCCCCACACACACCCCAACTTGCACATGATGGCACCACCTGCTGTTCACCCAATGCAGAGAGATGATTCCTAGAGCTGCACCATCTGCCTCTACATTAGCAAAATGCAGGACTCTGACAGACATACATACTCTAATCTAATCTAAGTTTTTAATTTATATCTTTAAGGTAATTCTAACCAAACAAACTGAGGTCAGCCAAAAGTAGAGATCTACCTTCCTCAACAGATCAACCAGGAAGAGTTGATGCAGTTGTTAGAGTTGTTGTCCTGTAGCAGGAAGATTTTCTCCATTACAGTGAGGATTACAATACCAAGGTGACATATGCAGTAACAAATAACAGCTGGGTAGGCTTTTATTTATAAGCTATAATCTCTAAAATCTATGTATGCAAAAATGTATAAAGCAGACTCAGGATTGGGACTGTTATCAAACCACTAAACAGAGTGTACAACTTGCATACCACAGAATTTAAAAAAAAGCGTTTACATCAATCAATACAATTTCACCACCATTTTATGTTAGCTTTAGCATTTTAGCCACTGAAATTATACACATGGTGAGACGATTCAAGCGTGCCGAGTGTGAATCAGCAACAGCAACTGACATACATCTAACCAAATATGGCTTCCAAGCTGAACTTTACGATTGTGATATTGCAACCATTGGTATTGCGATAATAATAGCCATTACATATATACTTACTTTTACCGTTACCCCTTTGCTTTGGATATTTACAGTGAAAAGAAAGACTAGCTCACATCTTTCCCCTGACTATCAGTTAAACAGGTTCAAACAAAGTACAACTGATTCTACAATCATACTTAAAGAAACTTTGCAATTAAAATAAATATTACAATGTCTAATGTTGTGCTTGTGGTAGCATGGTTTATGTTTCTGTAAGTAGAGGAGAACTCTGTATATATTTGAATAAAACTAAGTTACAAATTACTTGTCAAAAGAAAACATAATGTTTCAGAATGTTAAGCTTCACAGTTTATATATTCTGAATAAACTTCTGATTTGATTTCTTTCTGTTGGGGGAATTTTGAAATGTTGTGTCATTTTCTGTCCCCATGTGGCTTCAGGCTCCCTGCACCTGTTACTCATCTGCAATCAGCGCTCCAGCCATCAGTCAGTAATACTTCCTGGTTCTTTATCAGATCCTCCTGTTGTTTTCCTGTACCCTGTCGGTTTCTGCTGGCTTATGCTAAGCTGACAGTTTCACGGTTTATTTTTTGAGCTCCGGAGTCTCAGTTCAATTATTTAAGTGTATCTGCCTCATGGTTCCCCGCCTCTGTCTCCATTTGGATCCTTTGGATTGATGACATCTTGAAGGTCTGTTTGCCCACAGGGACTGAGAGTTAGATTTTTATTTCTTTTTATCGTTCATTTTTTTAAGGATTTGGGTGAAACTATTGTATCTTGATCTTGTCCAGTTAACCTGATAATGATTCAAGCCTCAGTTGTTATTAAAATATCAACAGGATATGCTTTATATTGGAGTGTGACGCATTAAGAGATTTCTTGCATACGTTTTATCTCATTTATAGTCACTTTTAGACAACTGGTTAGCCTTCTTAATAGCAGCAATGTGATATTTTCTCATATGAGACAATAATATTGCACAAATATAAAAGTAGAATGTGTAATTATCTGAAATATGTTGAGAAATAAAATCTAATCTAAGACAAAAAGCGAGCGGTAGCGGTATAAATGAGTAAGTACTCCTAAAATACAAAATTCTCTCCCTCGCCATGAATCATTCATTCATTATACATTAAACATGACAGAGAGGCTTCCAGGGAGGTATGCCAACAGTGCGAGTGTGCGTGCGTGCGTGCGTGCAGGGGTGAGTGCGTGTGTGAGAGAGAGGGTGTGTGCATGCGTGTGTAGTCCATGAAGGATTTAATAATCTGACTTTTGCTCTGAGGGACCAACCTCAGTCCTCTGGCTGCAGGGCACCGAGGGACCAAGTGGGAAGTGATAAATTATACACCTCCCTTCTTCTTCTGTCAATCAAAACTGACGGGATGGAGAGGAAAGCTGGAGGGAGAGACGCACATGTTCCTTCCCCCACAGTCTCTGGACACACACACATACTCACGTGAATGTTCGGCGCCTGCAGAGAGACAGGACACAGCTGCATGATCACCACAATCCCACAGACACACATGTGTACAGCCACTCAGTGCCATTTTAAATTATGCAGCTGCAGCTTCCTCTAAATGATACGTTTTGGCAAAACTACTTCACAGGTTAATGTAGAAAAGCGGCTATTGGTGGACCGTCTGAACGAACTGGGAGCCTGACCCGCTCCATGTTTGCTTCTCACCCTAAATTACTGCATCTCTGTGTGTCAAAGAGGGAAAACGGCTTTCCTGTTCTGCTCTGTCGGTCATAAACACCTGCTAAAGGTTACTCAACTGGGATGATTAAAATTTATGGTAATTTTAATGTCTAGTTTCAGAACAAACAGCGATATCATGCTAGTTTGTGAACCGCTTCCGTTTTTTTCATGTTAATCTGTTGGAAAAACACAGAAAACATGTTAATTTAGGCGGGTAAAGCAAAACCCTCTTCAACTCCAGAATAGTGAAGCTTTTAGTCGTTTGTGTACCATTTATTCTCTGCTCAATGTTGATCTATTTCAGTTTTATTGTAGAGAACTTGAGTCAGCCTTAATATTGTTTTTAGAGTGATTTATAAATCCAGTTTATTTATGTAGCTTCTCAAGGCCAAGCAGAACAAACAGAAAATCTGAAACAGCTTCATTAGATACGTTTTGCCCACCAATAAACAACAATTTATTTTACAATTTGTTCTCAATTAAGACATTTTAAATGTAAAATATCTACAAAAGATTGTTGGAGAAAAACACTTTTGTGGGAAAGCTCTACACATTGTTTTTAGAAAAGAGGTTGAATTAGTTTGTAATTACGGTATCGATCTGGACGCTCTCTCTGTTAAGTGTTATCAAACACAAAATGATCCACATTTATGGGTCAAAGCTTATCTCTGTAGCATTTATCTGGTTCTTATTAAGCTCAAACCAGTGCATCAAAGAGCATGCAGTTTGTTGATGCATTTGCCAGGCTAAAAAAAAATGTAGTTTTATGTTTTAATGCATATAATAAAAGATGAAGGTCAGATTTTCTTGTAGCTAGTTACCAGTCAGAGAGGACCAAAACTGTCAGATTACTAGCATGATGTTTGGTTTGTTGACATGGTTAAAGTTGCATTCTCTTGTGTCAGGACTTCTGAGTTCACCAATCATAAATACAACAAGAGCGCCCCCTATAGTTGAAATTCTGACAAGAAATGTTTGCGGTCATACATCAGTGTAGAGTTTACTCTCCAACATGGCTGCTATGCACATTAAAACATGATGAAAGTAGCAGTAATGAACTATTTATTAACACTTCTAATGGTGTGTACTATATTAAACAAGTGTCAAACAGAATCATGTACGACCTTTATTTGTAAACATGTTTTCTTAGTGTTTAAATGTTTAATCTGAAGCACATTTTTAGATTGTGTTGCTTATGATATTTCAACACTAAACCACATAGCAAATGAGCAAAGTGATTGTGCACTGCTGAGATGTCAAATGGATGATTCATTATATGCACAATAGTGTTAACTATCATTTACAAGACAAATGTAGGTTCTGTTAAAAAAGAGACTCTAAACAGTGCGAAACATTTACTTATCTTTATACTGTTTCTAAATTGCTCATTGTCTCTGCTTTGACTGATGACAAATGTCAGCTATTCAATATATCCTGCCTTAGATGTTAGTAGATTGTGTCAAAATTAGAACTGAAGTCAGTTTGCAAATGTTTATCATTAAATTTTAAACAAAAGCATCAACAAGTAAAAGTCCTCTAAAACTGACAAAGTGGAAAAACAAAATTCCTGAAAACACAGAAAAATAGAAGTAAAAAAATAGAACATTTGAAACGGACTCTGTAAAGAAACCCAAAAGTCAGGATGAACAAAGAAACCATGTAGAGCTTTGCTCTCTACTCAGCTCCTCCAACCATATCTTGACATAAACTGACACACTTGAAAGCTACTGAAGCAAAACCTCAAACCCTGTGTGACATTTTCACAAACTTAGAAAATCTGGACCACGGACAACTTGACATGTATCAAAGTTACAGAATCAAGTCTCTTCAGCGGGATACCAGTGAAAGTACTGGAGTGACCTCAGTTTTATTCGACAGTATGGAGAAAACAGCAACATAGACTTAAAGTTTCATTAATTGTGATATCATTGTGATAACGATAACTATACAAGCTATTTGTTATTTATTTTTTAGGTAACTGTATGGCTTTGACTACATTACACAGCAGACATACTGATACTGATTGAACAAACAGTGGAGAAAATAGTAAAACAATCCGAACAACACGGACAGTTTTGGAGATTTAAACATCATTGATTTTATCAACGTGAGAACAATAAATCAAAAATCTTATGACAAGAAATATATCCCAATAAATGATGAACAACATGATAAATGACTACCCCTCCCCCACTTGTTGCTGGTGTGCAACCTAGAAATGTCTTTGGTCAAAAAAAACACAGACAGCCTACCAGGACAGACAAGCAGATAATATGAGTTATTTTATACTTTTGTTACTCTATAAAACACAGAAAAGCAAAAAATATATATTACATTCTGTGCATCAGACAAATAAAAACTGCCATTACATTTATGTTTTAGTTTTCTTTAAGTTTATGCATCAAAATAACAAATCAACGTTGTTTATAATAACGATTACAACTAACATTTGTTATGCTTTACTATGTCAGCAGCAAAAGGAATAACTGATGCTTTACTCTTTCAGTCAAAAGCAATTTGATAATGGTGTCAAATTGTTTTAAATGTTTGACTAAATACTGTAAATGCTGATATCTGCATTTCCATTAAAAATTTTATTTAACTGCAGTGACTCATTTCATTAAAATTTAAGACTATTAGTTAGTTAGTTAGTTAGTTAGTTAGTTAGTATGCAAAATGCACTAAACTGAGCTTTGCAGTTAGGCACCACAAGGCGTTATATTGTTTATTCCCCCGAGTTTGTTTACTTTCCAGTTGGATAAATTAAATCCACACCAAATTGTTTCTCTGGTTAGAGAGTGTCTGCAAATGTCAGTGTGTCAAATTTAATGGCTTATAAAATGTAGACCTGTGGCATTTGCAATGTCTGGGGCAAAGTAATAAATATCTAAATAAAAAAAGCAAACATTTCCTGTTAAAACGTCCATATTTATGTGGGTGAGACGCTTTTGCTAAACAAACCACAGCCCGAAGCATCACTGAGCATAAAACTGAAACTGGGTGTGGTATAAAAGCTCTGCAGCTAAATATTAAATCTATGTCGACATGGGATCATAAACTGTTCAAGGGGAAGAGAAGCAACTTCAGCTTTTCTAATAACAGAAGCTCATATAAAATATTAAATAATTTGATTTCACTGTCAGGAAGGAGCCATTAAATCAGTTATGGTGCCATAAATAAAGCTTAGGGTTCATATTATAAGAGTTAAAAAATTCTTAAAAATAATAACTTATTATAATTTATAACAGTAAAGAGGGTTTATTTTGTCAATGGTAATTAATTTTATTGGTGCTGGTTGATTGAAATTGGAAATTGGCAGAGATTTAGTATTATTCCATGTAATGTGTCTATAAAACAGAACAGAATATCTTATTTGAATGTAATATCTTATTTGCCAACTAATTAAATTTAATTATAATCCTGAGCCTGAAGTAAATCTGAAATATTTTAACTAAGATGTAACTGCTTTAGGTTTTAGACCATAATTGAAGAAAGCAGTTTGACTTCTGCCGTTTCTAGATTTATCTCCATTTTGTTGCTTGTTGGGCCATAAAGTGTTAAATAGAGAATTAATACTTTATTCATGCTGATTTTTTGATTTTCTCTTGAGCAGAACATCTAAAGGGCTGGAGGGGGGCTGATGTAAGCTGTGCTAGATCTGGAAGTAGTTTTGTACCCAGATTTCAGGTGAACACTAGTAAAACAGCCCCCTGTGGTATGAGAACTACCTGCTTGCTTTTATCCTTGAGCTGTGATGTAACAGTAAGCAAGAAACATGTTTGAGCAGGGGGAAGCCATTAGTCACAGCACAACAATTCCCCTTACTCGAATGGCTGGCGACACTGTGGCCTTCCTCCTCTCCACTCAGAGATGAAGACATCAAAAAAAGTCAAGTGACCCTGAGACACAGCCTTGGCATCTCCTTTGAGGTTCTGCTTAAGTGGGGGCAGCAGCACACATCAGTGAGGTCTTAGGGGAAATGGGGGGGATTATGAGGCATGAAAAAAGGGTTGAGAGCGAGAGTAGAGGAGCTGAAATCGATATAAAACTCAGGAATAAACGTAAAAGGTTGCAGAGGTTGATGGTACACTTTATCATTTAATGGAATGCTACTCTTCTACTTTCTTATTCCCGTTTATTCTATTTATCCCAATTCTTCCTCTTGGATTGCGGGTTTGCATTTATGTTTAAATTTGGATGAATTCAGATGAATCCTTTCAAAAATACACCTTCAACTCCCTCACCGCCACATTCCCATTTCCAACCTCCCATTTACCTCCCCCCCAATTTCCCAATGTCTCTCCAACCCCCACTCCCCTCTCCCTCTGGCTGTGGATGATAAGCGGTGGCACTACTAATCAGGCTTGCCCTAAATTCGCCCGCGCCCCGCAGGATTAGCTTGTGTGTACGCTGTTGATTCAGAAGCCGGTTGCCAGCAGCGGGATTCGCCCAGTCTGCACAGAGAGGAAGTAAATAAAGCCCAGTGTGAATGAGAACCTCCACTTCTGTTTCAATGAGTCATCAAGTTGAAATAATTGTGCTATTTTTACCCTACAGTAAGTAAAACTGTACTGCTAAATAATTCAGCAGTTTTTGGTGTATAATTAGTTTTGCAGAATATTTTCCCAGAGAAGTTAGAAATCTTTCATTACACAAAAAAACACTGCTAAGTGCTTTAGAGAGCACTAAAGGTGAACTAAACTAAGTAAGAAGTAGCCCATTAAATGCTCTTAAAAATAGTCCCTTCCAGTAAAATAAAAATAACAATTTTCATCAAAGGAGCCCACACACCTGCCTTATGGGGTTTGGGTTTCTTGGTGCTTGATTTAGACTAAATAACAGGAAAAATCTTTATTTCCTCGGCCAAAAAAGAACCGAAGCAGACATAACATCAGCCACAAAAGAACAGTTGTTCTGCCACCGCTGTTTTTATCCTGCAGAATAAAACAGCCTCTTCATTGTGTAATGAAGGAGCAGAAAAAACCTTCAGAGTAAGAAATGCATGAGATTTTAACATGTTCACATTAGAAAATGCTGAAGCAGTTTTTTTGGGAGGGGTTTCTTACTGCTTTTAATGCTTCACTAATGGGGTGTGTTTTGTGCCCAGTTGAGCGATTTACAGATGTTTTCCCCTGGTGCAGACGAAGCAACAGGAGACAAAAACAAGACAGATAAAAGACAGAGAGGGAAAAAACACACAACTGTAAGACTAACCCAACTGTTCGTACAGAAAGTCAGTGTAGATTTCTATTTAACTGTGTGCGCTTTAAAACATACTTGTGTGTTTTATCTGCTGAGCTCACAGCCACTCTGTGAGCCCCACACATTTCTCAATAAAACTCCAGAAGCCGCACAACGGCGGTTAGCATCTGCATGTAGTAAAATCCTCACACACAACGGCCAGAAGCCACACGCGATTAAACGACAGCTGATCGGCGTCGCTGATCAAAAGCTGGGGTCGCAGTGAGAATGCTACTTAAACTGGACAGGCGAAAGGGAATAAACTTATATAAGGAAAACAACAGGGCAACAACAACTGCAATCATTAAATTAGTTTCAACTCTGCTCTCCTGGATGATCACAGCTGCTTTCTACAACAACTCTGTTGATTTTTGCTGCTATGCAATGCAAAAAACACTAAATATCTTAGCATTTTTATCTAGTTTCTACTACACACATCTTAGTACACTTGAAAGAAGACAAAACTAACAAGTAACTTTTCAGCACAATATAGGAACTTAGCATTGATGACAAAGTACTTATAAGTGAAAAAAGCCCCTTGTTCCATCTTATAAGCTAAAATGTCTTGTTAGTACATTATGGCTATTCATTTTGTCTTATTTCAAGCATACCAAGATATTTGCACTCGAAACTAAAACAAAACTACTTAAGATGATGTTTTACAGAGTGGTTTTACCTTGCTCTAAAAAAATATATTGGTTTCTTCTCATGAAACTGGTCATTTCTACAGAAAACCACAACCTATTACTTCATTTTCACAGCTCAAACGAAACTCACCCCCAGGAACTGACTAATATTGTGAAGGTGACCATGTCCTGATTTAGTTTCAACTGGTGGAACAGCAGCAAGTAGGAGTCACTGTTAGTCATTTGTGTTTAATAATTAATAGTTTCCTGTCCGTCGCCAACATTGCAACATTAGTACTGGGCCTGTTAAAGTTAACATTTACCTTGTGATGATTACTAGCAGTGTTAGTCATTCTGTCTATGTAATCATTCAATCCATTTCACTTGCTTTTCCATTGCTTTATTTTAGAAATGACTAAGTCACTTGTATTTCTCCCTTTTATTAACACAATTATGTGTTTCATGCTGCAAATGGCAAAATGTTGCATATGCAGTTTTTATTTAAAACAGCAAATAGTAGAGATGCACCACCGACAAGAACCAGCCTATTTGACTTTGGTCTCTATTTGGTGGATAAATTATTCTTTTTTTACTTTCTATTCATTAATGGCATCAAAACAAAGCACTCCAACCATGCTCAGTCTTTAAATTCATCAACCAGCAGCATGTACATTAATGTTCTTCTGAATACAATAAAAATCTAATCAATTCTTTGGACACAGAGAAAAGTGCGTTTTTTTATTCTGTTGGATTTAAAATGACTATCAATGAATGTGCAGGGGGAAAAAAGCAGGTTTCCTATCAGATATTGGTGAATTTGTAAACTTCTGGAAGTTTTATACAGCAAAATGCTTTATGGAAGCTTCCATGAAGCATTTTTAAGGATTCAGGGAACAAGAAGTGGAAAAAAAAGAAGAAAATGTGTTGCATACAGGCATAGAAAGCCAAAATATCATCTGTCTTAGGTATGACACAAGCAGATTTAAATAAGAGCATAAGCTACTTGGGTTTATACTTGCAAGTTCTGATTTTAATATGATGATAAATGTAGAGAATAAAATGAGTCATCATGGACTTTATATCCATGAATCTTACGTTGATTCATCCTTCTGCTTGCCTCATGACCACGTGGGTTTTCTTACTGTGTCACTTCCTTAGTTTTTGTTAGGGTTTCTTAAGAATTTACTAAAATAAAACAAAAATGGACAACACAACAAACACATTTAGATAGATAGGAAGGAAGGACAAGAATTCTAGAGAAATTTTCTTGAAAGATTGATGAAATATGGGCATTTTGATTCCCTCTAAGTATCTATCAATGTTGTGTTTCCTCTAATTCTTATCATTCTGTTTCCTTCTCATTTTTGTCCCCAGTAATAGAGTCATTGTGCCCCTAGATTAAAGCTAGAGGGTAAAGGTCATGTCACTAATAGTGATCTCATTCTCTCAATATGATGTAAATTGGTGGAATCAGTGGGGTGAACAAGCATCAAGGATAAGTGTCTTATCAACCAATGGCTAATGGCAGCTCAATTAAAAGGCGTTTAGTCAAAGAATCTGACCTTCAGGAATAAAAACAAAGCAATAATGTCCCATGTGGGTTACGTCTGCCTTGCCTCAAAGAGGAGAAATCTACAGCCTAGAAGCCACAAGGTCCAATATTATTTTTCCTTTATGTAGTCCATCTCGTTTTGACCACAAGATTTTCAAAAGACGCCTGTCACAGTTAATAAAAACATGACTTGATCAATTCAATATAAATACATGACACCACTGCACTTCTGCGAAAGTCACACTGAAACCAGAGGAGACCTGAAAGGTGTCTCGCATGTGGCTAAAAATGTTTCCATCCATGGAGCCAGTTTAGCAAACCACACAAACACATGCCAGGTGACCCCACATCCTAAATCTCATAACCTAAACCTCCAACAGCGTCATTAACATCTGTTTCCATGGAGAGCTTTTCCATCAAATGTCGTGTCAGGAAACCTGACTGGCTTTGCTGGTTTTGAGTAAAATGGTGGTTTCAATTAAACCCGCACTGCAGGAGACTTGACTGCCAATTAATTCAGACTGTCTTTACTCTCCGACCCGAGATTTCCGTGTATGGAATCGAAAACTTTTCAGTAGCTTCACAATGTTTCCACTGTTTGAAGCCTAATATGGCCATTAATCAATGTAATTGTGTTGCCCTTATCCAGAATCTGGTCACTAGGGTAACATGGCTACAAGAGAAACCCAGACCTCCGTCTCACCCAGCAAAACTTGAGCTCATTTGGAGGAATCCCAAGGCATTCCCAGACCTGAAAGGATATTTAGTCCCTTCAACAAGTTGTTGGTCTGACCCAGTTTCTTCTCCAAGGTGCCGATGAGGAATCCTGATCAGATGCATGAGCCAGCCACACAGAACCAAACCCTTTGAAAAAACTATTGACCATCTCGATTATGGTGGCGCCGCACCAAGAACCACTGAAGGAAACGACACAAAAACCTCTGAAGACACGGAGCGCAACTTCCTTCTTCAGAACATGTAAACAAAAATGTTGTTGCGTCAGATTTTTGCAGTTGTAGGATTTTTCTTAGGGTTTGGTAAAAGACTATGAATCATTTCTCCCCCCATCTCAAGATACGAGCATTTGTTTTTGCTGTATTTACCCAGAATACCCTGTGGTTTAGTCCACTTCCTGCTTTTGGAGCGGTCTCCAAATGGCACCAGAATTCACTTTAATCAAACCAAGATCTAGAATTGTAGGCGGACCAGAGTTAGTTTTTCCGATCCACATCAGAGTTCAACGGTGCATTAACACTTCGCCAAACAAACTGGACTTTCTAGGCAAACAGACTAGAGACCGATTAAACTGGGCTTAACAGGGCTGGTGTGAATGCACCTTTATATTAACTACTGCAACTGGACCAGTGAACTGCACACAACTACTGCACTTAATATGTCCTATGAATTTATATTTATTGATACAGTAGAGGACGAACACAGTACACTGCAACCTTAGTTTTTGGAGTTTACATCAAAATTAACTAACAAGACTTCTCTAAATAGATCAACTTACCAACGGGTAATACTAAATCAATTACACTGTGATTAGGATTGACTTGTTCTTTCTTGTAAAGAGAAGTATTCTGATTTTGTACATGAAGAAAAAAAATACTTACATAGGTGGCATTTATTTCTCTGTATGCATCATCAGACAAAATTTGTCCTATAAAAGCAAAGTGGCATTTAAAAATGACTCTTAACAAGATAAAATAAAACACCACTGGTTCTACTGCCAACTTATTTGGGGCATTAATGATGTCCATGTCTGTTTTTGACTCAGAACAATGTACCCTGTGTGTCGTACTGAACTTGGCCACAATTCAAAGCTGCCACCATTTAGCCACAAGCAACAGATCAACCCAGAGGGCATGTTTGAGCTGAAATAGAAACACCCTTCAATATTCCCATCAGAAGTCATTGTTTTCATATTAAACATCCTTAAAAATGTGTGTAGGACATTATTCTTCTACCATTTGACAGCTGGTGCAAATCCTTTTTGGACATCTTCCTTTACCCACTGACTGGCCTCCGTCCAGGTACAGTAGCTGCTCCTCATCCTGGATTCATCACTGGAACCTGCTTCCCTCCTCACCGAGTTGCAAAGAATAATGGTGGCCTTGTTTCAGAGACATAAGTGACTCTTTTTAGTCTCTTTCTCACATTACAAAAATAATTGCCCCTTGCTGCGTTACATGCAGCCGAAGCTCACCAGCAGGCTGCAAAGCCTGAAGCCGTGCAAACAGGCGCCTCACCATGTGGCAGCCGGTGTTTATCCGGGAGGTTTCGCTCCGGCAGTTTTCAGCAGACACTGACATAAACATGGCACCCTTTCTGACCTGTGGTCCCTTCTCCATACAGTCTGAGACTTTCATATGAGCTTAGCACCACATCAGCTGATAATTCAGTATCAGTGTGTGCCTGTGAGGAAGAGGAAGGACCTTGGAGCCGAACAGAGACTCGTTTCATCAAGTGAGAGAGTAGAAATTTAGCCAAATTCCAAAACTAGGAGGCAGAGAGATGGAGACAGAAAAAAATAAATAAATCACACAACGCTGCTCGATGGAAACTTCCTTTTCCGTCTTTCTTCTTGGCAGCTTCATTAGGGTCAGGCTGAATCTCAGTTTGTTTGATGCTCCTTTAAATTGCATTTATTCCCAGCTCGCTGCCTCCATTGCACACACACTATGAATGTGTCTGAGCAGCTTTATAAACTATTTAGCACATTATCCCATCACAAAACTAAAAGCTCCACAAAAAGAAGAAACCAAGAGAGGGAGTTTGAAAATGGAGCAGTAAAATCTGAATAAACAAAGCCATGGGGCTGATCCAAACATAATGCATCTAAATCTGGTAAAAATAAAATATAACAACCAAACCACAAATTGGCAAATATCACGCAAACGTACTGAAATAAGAATAAGAATGCGCAGTAAATGCAACGTTGTGGTCAATGTTTATTGCATTTAATTGGTGAGTGAGTTGAAACAAAGTCTACACAAATTAGTTCAGATGTTATAATCTTTATAGACAAAAATCAGAATCAGTAGGTCGGATCTGGAGGTTTTACCTGAGTAAAACATGGAGAGTATCCATACTGACATATTGTAGAATCAATAAAGACACACACCCCTTTCTTTGAGTCGTCCATAAATTTGCTGAGTCAAGAGACGGCGATGGAAAGTGCAGGGTGGACAAATATGGCTCTGAGATCGAGCCAGAGTCATTTTCTGAGCCTGTTTTTACCACTAGCGCTGTTGCGCTTCAGTTCTCTTGTCTAAGGTGATCTACGTCTTCAAAGGTCAAAGGGTTAATGGCTCTGTTCTTGTCGAATGAGTGCTGAGGTGCTCTGAGCCTCTGCAGAGCAGAAAGCTGTGTGTCTTAAAGGCAACTCTCAGGATCTAGAGGCCAAATTGAAAGAGCAGATGGAGCGCTGTTCGTTACCAATCTCTGCAGTATCGATCAATGGTTTAAGATTTATATATTAAGGATTACTAAAGTAATTAAAAATATATGGTTTAATGTCACAAGGGGAAAACTAACCTAGTATGAGCAGATTTCATGCTGATAATTTAATGTTTTTACCAACCATAAACTCATATAACTTGATTTGCTGGATGAACAGTGCTTCTTGTCAGGAAATAATTACATGTCATGCGTAACAGTTATAGGTGCCACACGTGAATTTAAATGGATTTTTAATTATATAAGAGGTAAAATAATGTGACGTAATTTCCTCGGGAACGCAAAATCATAAATAGAAATGATAGATCAAAAACAAAAAGTACAACAAAGAGTGAATCTGTTTGAACCCACCATGTTTAAATGTATTGTCCACCTTTCTCTTGTTGCTGAGCTTAACAACAAAAGAGCCACACCTTGTACAGTGTATGAAGATAACTTTGAATAAAGACATTAGGGTGTGTGTGTGTGTGTGTGCTTGTCACTATGCATCACTACAATAGATTTGAACAAAGTCACAAAGGATAAAGGTCAGCGGTCTCTCAGAAACAGTCGGCTTCGTTCTGTCATTGTCTGATCGTCAAAGACTTCTGCATCAGAAGGGGAAGAGGTGATAAAAAGCCTCATTATGTTCCTTCTGAATGTGTTCTCTGTACCTTTTTATTGTTTCTTATATGAATGGACCTTAAAATGTTTTTGGGTTTTTTTCCAATAGAAGGACACTCACCTCACGAGTTTCCAATCGAATAACATCCTGTCAGAACTGCTTTATAATATATCAAACTGGCATTTTACACACAAGGACATCTGCAATTGAACGGCAATCAGAGTCTTGCCAACTTTACTTATTAATTTCTTTGTTACAGCAAGGTCTTCCTATTTCTGTTTGTAGGTGGAACTACAAACTCAAACTTATGAATGAACAGAAATAAAAAAAAAAAATACTATACATGGCATCTATTGTTTTTATTTTGCTGAAAGACAACTGCAAATGAGAGAACTATAGAAAAATAAAATTCAAGTCTTTATAAAAATGAAAAATATTTCCTTATTTTAATCATTTATTGACAGCAAGCCCCAAAGAGACGATATTAAGCAGTGATGGCGATGCTTCTTTAATATTCATGCAATGACTGTCAGTGTGCAGCAATATGCGGGGGAGGGGCATAAACTATACAAGACAAAACTGCAACAATTGACACATTCTAATAAAAACTACTGAAACTAGAGGAATGGTATAATGTGAAATTTCGGTGGTTTCAAAACAAAAACATTGTGAAATTTTAATACTGGGGAGCAACGCCTGCTGCAAACTGAAATAACTGGGCAAAAAATGATGTAAAATTAAGGTTTCGGTTGTAACACCAATAAGTAGCTTAAAAGATTTGCTTCTGGTCAGATTTCACCTTATAAAAGCAGTTAGAGAAAGATCACAACATTTCAGTGATTAGCTTGGATCTAAAAGCGTTTACTCTCAAACATTCCACTCAAAGCTGGTTTTTGTACTTATACAAAGGCTATAAAAATGCACGTCTATTGGATTTATTTTCATATTTGTTCCTGCTGACTGTCGGTGTTTACCTCCACACTACACGGTGTTCAGAGTCAGCATCTTGATGCCACTCAATCGAGAGCGAAGTGAAAATGAAAACAGCCTCCAAAGAAGCATTTCTGTCACTTATGATGTATCGTGAACTGAACTGGGGAAATTTCTACTGCCTCCTTTATGCGCCATGTCTCGCGTGTCCACTTCAGGATATTTAATGTCGTAACAACATATTTCCACCATCTATCAGTCTTCTGTGGGGCGCATCTGTTCATAGCATGAAGCTTAATGTAAAAAATGTTTCTTTGCAAGTCATTTGCAACATCTGTACCAAAGCGACTCAAGAACTACGAACCGCAGCTGTTCAGCTTTTTCATCAGTGGTAACATCTTCTTATGTAGATAAACAAAAAGATCCGTCTCACATCCACTTGTCTGGTTGAATGTGTGAGTATCAATACGATCTATTTCCCATCTTAGTCTGTCACAAATCACACATCATCATCTGGTTTGCGTGCTTCTCTGTAGATCTTTGCAAACAAATTGTAACAGAAATGTCTGATCGTAGTTTAGCATGCAATATGAGAAAGGTGGGAAAACTGACTTATTCTCAGGTGTGAGAACGCCAAGCATACGCATTACGCTCCAACTTTAATGTCACGTGGCCTTGCACTACCTAAAACACACACAAACACACACACACAGAGGACAGTCCATGCTAAATAAATGATGCGTGTTATTTTCACTTCGCTGAAATTTTTGTGCTGATTCACTGCATTTCAGTCAGCCGGGGTACGCACATTCAGCCAGCATGCATCATTAAGTCGTGATCTAACAGAGGTTTGAGTTTTCACTAGCTGAGATCGTAGATGCTGAACGCAGAGGGGGGCATTTCTAAAAACAGAGGTGGGGAGTGAGAGCAGGAAGTTTATATAAAACTTCTGAATAGGTGGGGCAAAGTTCACAACAGCAGCAGCTTGCATGCATGCTGCAGCTTCGAGGGAGCAACGAACACGGGTTGCCATGTTTACTTGTATCTATTTAACAAATAACACTCAATTCACAGGAAATGTTTCACCTGTATTAATAGTTTTGTTTTTGTATCAAGTGTAATATACACTTCTAGGAGGGGAAATGCGCTGTTTCCCACAAAGCTTGGGTGTCTTTTTTTTATGAGACACTGTGGATCAAGTTATACCAGTCAGTTTTCTGCTGCATATTTATGTCAACCTGGATTTGAACAAGCAACCAGGAAACCTGAAGTCATCTGAGCAGTACAGAGGAAATGATCCAGAGGCACAAATAGGATTCTTGTTTTAAAACAAAGTAGTTTCAGAAGATCCCACTTTAAAACTACAATATTTGTCAAAATATTGTTGTGGTTTGAGATTTCAGAAAGAAGGCTTAGAGTAAAACAATGAGCACTAAGCCACTGGTTTAGCTGTGTACTATGGCCAGGAGAGCAAATCCCATGTTTCCTTTAAAATAGAGACTATACATAAGGTAGTGATAAACATAAACTAGTCTTGAGCTTCAAAAGCTCAAGAAAAGAGCCAAAAACAGAAGCTAACCACTTCAGATTTTGGAGATTGTAAAGCTAACTAGTTTTTTAGGCTCTGAATGCGAGTTGAACAATCTTTGCAAAGCAAAATGCTAAACAGAAAAAAGAAATCTTAGCAAAAATACAATTATAATTTTAAAGTTAGAATAATCAGTATTCTAGCTGTATCCTTGTAGTATTTATTTTTAGTTTTTAGGTATTTTATTAAATGAGATGCATTATATTTTTACCATCACAGTATCAAAATCCCGTGATCCCATACCTACATCCATCTTCAACTTGCATCTTGCGTTCTTTCTGAATGAAAATAAGTGTGATAATGATAATAAATCCATTTATTCAACAGAAAGAATTTTTTTCTCTTATAATTACAGCTTTACCAGAAATCAATACTTTCCACTCCACATGTGAGTGGATGCACACACTAAGGGATTCATCATTGACTACCACCAGGCTAATGGATAAAATGTTTGTATGTTTCGAAGCTCAACCTGGAAAATACCAAAGACACATAACTGTCAGACTCTAACGCCTTTTGGTCACTTCGGTGTTATCCTCTTCTCCTGTGAGATACTGCACTGCTGCTACAGTCAAGTTATAGTTTCTATATTTGCCTGCAAGGTTGAGATAATGTTGGCTTGACATTTATAAAATATCAGTAATATATAGGAAGTGAAGACATAAGTAGCTGCCTATATTTGCACACACACAATGGAGTTGGTTGGAAATGTGTTTCAATCCATATAATATTATATTGTCCTTATGAAGCTGTATTTTAATGGTGATAATAAGGTGCTACTGACAGTTTAAATTTTAATTTATTTCCCTCTGCTTTAATATAATAAGGAAAAAAAGTTTTATCACAACAGCTCAATCTGTCATACATGGCATGCCATTGCTTCTTCTTCTAGTATACATTTTTCTAACTCCTTGCATCAGATCTCAAAGAGATTGGAGAGGCTTTTTCTGGAACTTCTTATATTGCTCTTCTTCAAAACTAGGCAAAAATCTGTAGAAAGTCGATAGAAAATCTGACAGAAAATGCAGCTCCACGTATAGTTATTTTTCCTGACATTACCTCACAGAGTCAGCAACTAAATAGCCAGCTCACAAGTGTTAAATCTTATCTGAAGAAGCTTGTTAATTGAAAGAGTTTCCCTGAGCAGATATGCCAATTGCAAAGCTACAGAAATTACATAGGTGGATAAAATCGATTTTTAATCTAAGTTAATTTGGAAATGAAGAAAATCTGAGCTGATTATTCACCTCTCATTGGGCGAACGAGGGGTGAACAATGAAACAATGAAAATGGTAAAAGAGTTTATCTATGTGCGGTGATTTTGCTTGCAGAAATAATGTTTTCATAAATTATTTAAACAAAATATTTAACATGTTTGAGGTTCCAGACAACACTGCAGTACAAACACAGATTCAGGAACAAACACCTGAACAGATAACGTCTCATTCTTCATCATGATGTTGGTTTTGTCTTCATCTAACATCATATAAAATTAAATAGGCTGTTAACGAGTGAGGGACTCCCTTAAATTGGTTTCATTAATCTCTTCCTCCTTTAACATCATGTTTTCAGGGTTTGCCCTTGCCTCAAGCAGAGTTTACTTGATTTTTTTTCCACATTTATGCTTGCATGCATCTTCTTAATGTACATGCCCAAGTCTAAAGGTCATTTCCCACGATGCCTTGCAGCTCTTGGGTCCACTGTGACGTCATCGTCACTCTGGGTGACAAGGGGAAATATAGAGGTGGGGGTTTTCCTTCCTCCAATACAATGGAGACCCACTCTGTTTTGGTCCACGCAGGAAAAGCTCCTGGATGGCAAAACTCTGCCACCGAAAATGTGTGTATGTGCTTCTGAATCTAACTTTGATCTTCCTAATAAACTTTTGAGGAAACTTTGCAAACAAAATTGACCAATTGCGGGATTTAGATCAAGTTTGGCTCTACCTGCAACAGGAAGCAGAGCTACATCTATAGAGCAGGAGGGTTTTTTTGTTGACTGTTGCCGAAAAATCAGAAAGCAGAAGTTTAAAATATTTGGTTCCTTTATCCACGTGTCTCCAGTGGAAGTCTTTTATCCAGAAATTGCAGAACTTGACTTCTGGGTTCAGTCAACTGTCTAAATAACACGTTATTAAAATGCAGAGTGAAAAAAACAAATAAATATTTGGTCTCTTTAGCACCAAATGCAAAGCAAAGAAGAAAACAAAAAGATCCTGTGAAGCTCAGTTACTTAAAGGAACAAAAAAAAACAAAAGCATAGGAACACCAGCATGTACGATGATAAGCACAAACACAAATGACCTTTATTTTCACACAAAGACGCAGAGCCTGCGGTACAGCGTCACATATAGTGATGCTTCAGTGTGCGTGTGTATATTTATTCTGAAACTAAACTTGGGTTAACCTGAGGTTCAGCCAATAACCAGTTTGTTGAAATGCTGCGAAACAAGAGATAGCACATTGAAGGAACAGGAAGCTCATTGTTGTGGAGATGCGGTTGTTGCATAGGCAAAGTCAGATGTGCATATAAAGTGCCTTTTGCTGGGATGCAACATCCTGCGTGTGTTTCCTTGCAGCAGCCCAGGTACTGACAGAAATTCTGCTGCGAGACCAGGTTTTTTCTTCTTCATTTGTTTGTGGTATATTTGACATTTGTGTTCAGGCACAATCACAAGACAAACCATATGATTTACAGTCAAAGCTCAGCTGATGAAGGTTTGACTTAAATAAGGAAATTGTAAATGTGAAAAGAGTGAAAGATCAGAAGACAATGGATGTTTTCTTTCCTTTGGTCTCAATTGACTTTGAGAACCTTAAATAATTTCCTACTCCTTCAAACCAGAGGATGAACAATACGATGATATAAGGATGAGAACAGAGAGATCATGCTGTTGTTTCCATATGACATTCTGTCCAAAACTTGCAGTTTCTTTCTTTTCCTTATATTCTTTTTTTTCTCCTTCCTAACTTTTATGTAGCAATTCTCTACACTCTGCTTCTTTTTGTGCATGCCGTAGGGTAACTTCTGCTTTGAGATCTATAAATTTAAAGTTCTCTCTTTACAGCATTAAATCAACATCTACAGTAAGGTAACGTACTAATATGACTCTGTTACATGCTACCAGCTGAAGTTTTCTTATAGTTATCTTGCCAATGGTGAAATACAAGGGCAAGAACTTTTGTGTTGGTCTGGATGAATTAATAAATTGCTAATCCTTCAGCAGAAAGTTTATAAATTGAAATCCCATCTGGGAGAAGAGAAGAGTGCCGAGAATATGGGTTAATCATAATCTACATTGTCACTGAATTATTCCACAATAATATTTCAATTGCATAATAGCTTATTGTGCAGCCCTATTTTTGGTACAGTAAACAAACAAACAAGACAAAGATTACAGCAGCAGAAATTAATGAAACGACTGACAGAGCATGCAAAACAATGTTAGTCAGACTTGTGCACAATGTGTTGTAATTTTTGTTGACACCCATATTTGAATTTCCAGCACATGTTGTTCCTCTACACGTCAACAGCGTACACATCTCTAGACAATTCATTAATGGCGACCAGATAAAGAGCTTAACTCATCTTCAGCTTATGTCAAAATACCTCAGTTTCTGATAAACCAAACAATAGTAACCTTTATACTGCTGTGTTGCTATGGTGACCTACTTTAACCTGCAATTACTTCAGCCGTTACACTATTAACAAATTTTCTTCCATCAGCTAATTAAAGAAAATGATCCCCAGAAGGAAATACATGCTGCACAAGGTTTTTTCCCACACAAATACATTCACACCAATATATTCTGAACATGCAATGCCAAAATCTGCCTAAAACTAATCACCTTTAGGAACATCTTCACTGTAACTGAAGTGCTGCCGACAGCTCGTCACTTCACTGTTACATAAAAAAGACGAAAACAGATCACTATCTGGTACATATGTGAACAGACAGGTTTCAAAACTGTCCACACTGCATTCTGGTTCATTGTCGTTTCTTAATCAGTGTAGGTGCAAAGAGCTGTGACTCAACAGAGATGAATTACTTTCATTTCAGTTTACAACTTTGAACAAGTCAAATGAAGTCAGTCACGTACAGCTGGGCATAAAAATAAAAAAAAAAAACAACTAAGCAGCTCAAACTGAGGAGAAAAACTGAAAGAGTAAATGTCATCATATTTTCATTTTGCCCGAGGAGACACTGTGATGCCAACACTCTGGAGAGCTGCTGCATGATTACGTAATCTACGTTAGAGATCAGTCATTCATGTGTGAGGACAGTGTGCGACCAGATGAGGAAGAAAAATACACACACTCTGATTTACAGAGAGTTGTAATGATATTTCCATGGAGTGATGCAGCTTTTGCAGCGTATGGAGCCGCTGTTGACCTTCCAAACAGAGGTTCTCGATCTCCCTGGCACTTCCAATTTACCTCCAGGTCAGAGCAAACAAGAATAAATCCCTTCTTTCTTCTCCTCTATCCAATTTCTGCTCCCTCTGGGGCAGACGAGTTTCTTAAAGTTAACTCACCGCCTCTCCTTCACATGCCCTCCCTGCACAGCGAAGTTTCCCTCAGTCACATCTCTCTGTCAGGACTGGCTCCATCCACAGTGCAAGCCAGCAGGGGAGACCACTCTTATCTAATAAGCCCCTGTCACACAGATTAATGTCCACTGATGAGAGCTCTCTGCCCTGGATCGGGTTCACGCCACTGTCTGGCTGATTAAACCCAAAGGAAGAAACAGAGACACACAGATAGAGAGAGACGGGGAGACGGAGGAGGAGCCTCTCAAACTGCAATCGCTCCACAAAACTTGACATCTTAACTTCCTGACTTTTGGTCTCTTCTGGCTCCTTTTTGTAGCATTCCCTTAGTCCTCGTCTCCCCGAGGCGTTTGTGTTTTTAAAAAGGCCTTTTTCTATTGTAATTTTCTATAAAACAATAATAGAAAAAAGAAATTTGATTTGTTTCTTCAAATTAGTAATTCCTCAATTAAGTCAACTGGAGGGTCTGTAATTGATCAATCACATTTTACTCAAACCGTATAAATCTGACAAAATAAGAAACATTTCCAGTTGAAAAATCTATTTTGGTGTTAAATTATTTATTAGACATTTGAGCTCAACAACAATGGTATTTATTGTTTTAATCTGTTATTCAGGTTGTTCAATTATCAGATTGATGCAAAGTGTCATTATAGCTACTTAACTTTCAAGTATTTTAAGAACCTCATGATGTCTTCGAAGAAAATCTTGCTGCTGCAACATGGTTAGCATTGAGCATTTATCTATTTTAGCTTTGTATAACTTCAATGATAGGCTAATTTCTTTTAGCACAACTTGAACATAATAATAATCTTTCCCATCAGATCATTTTATTACACTCCTTTGGGCCAAGAATAAAACTTGCTGCATGTGGATGTCGTTGGTGCATCAGATCTGCAGATGTACCAAAGGTTCCAACTCTGGACTTTTGAATATGAAAAACGAGCTACGGTTTTTTAAATGTAAAATCTATGTTATTAATATATGGTAATGAATATGTTCAAGTCTCAACCCTACTTTAAATATATAAATACTCAAGAAAGAAAGCACCAAAAATAAAGCAACACAGTGTAGTAACTATTCCAGGCCTGTATGTGATGCTGTTGTCACAGAAATGCATCAAAGCAGAGAAGAAGGCATAAAACATTCAATCTACAACTTGAAGTTTGGGTCTGGTGTGCATTGATTATCAAACCAAAGGCACAAAACTATCGTTTCAAAGACCTGGTTTCTGAAGAAAACAAATTCTGGCTCTTAAAATATTGTTTCTGTTTGGATCGATGGCAGATGAAAAAAAATGTTAGCAGTGTTCTCATGTGGATTTCTTCCATAAAACGTATCTCCCTCTGTAAACTTTTCACATAACTCTGACTGATTGTATGAGACAAGCAGAACTCGCATAAATCATTTATTCAGGAGTGAAATAAAACTAAAAACTTGCATTTTTAAAAATGATCTCTCTTTATTCTGCTTGTCTGTTTAATTATTTGAAAGGCAGCTGCTTTCATCTCTACCTCCTGAGATGAAAACACATTTTATCTTGAAAAAGAACTGGCTATGTTTTAGTTTTAGTTTCAATATTTATACAAAAAGAAATAAGAGAATTAGACTGCATATTTATATGAAACTGCTCCAGCAGACGTTTTCAATGTGACATTTCACCTATAGTTTAATGTAGCAGGTTACATTTTAGTGCCTCTTTTACTAAAGCATATTTGCTGTTTTCAACTGAAACTAACATTTAAAGCAGCTGAAGCCCACAGTTGTTTGCTTTTAATAAGTTAGATGCTAGTATCTAACACCAAAGATAAAATTTGTCAATTTTAAATACAGCTTCTTGGTTATGCATCAAAACCAAGAAACACCAACACCGATCTCATCTCATGTAAGACAATGGTGACTCGAGGTCAGAAGGTTTTGGCCAACATTGTGAATTAGAAGCATGTTAATCTCTTCTACCGTCCTGCCCTTTTAATCTGCACTTGGCCACAAAATCCCTCTTTACCGCAGCATATTCACACCACAAAATCCATGTTTACCACCAGAACATTCATCTGCAATACTTTGTTTGTTTTGTAATCATGTTTTCAATGAACAAACAGATGCATTTCATTATATGGTCATAAAAATGTGAGTTAATTATGATTGACAACCTAAAAAAATAAAAATAAAACAGTAGTATTCCAGTGAAGCTGTTCCATTCGGCTTGAAGTCAAACATTTCAACAACTGAAAGCATGCAGACATGTGGTTACACCTGTGTGGGCATACTCCTAGTGGGTGGAGCCAAGGTTGCACCTTCTTTCAGAAAAATAGTAAACGGAGAAAGACAAGGAAACGGATCCGAGAAGAAAAACAAGACAGGCGACATTCAGAGCACAACTGTTAGCTGTTTTCCGTCAGCTCCGTTTCTAAACATGAATATTCAGAGCCTGCACAATGTTGAATTTAGCTGGTTTGCGCCAAAGCAAGATTAATGACCCTAAGCTCATTCCTGGTAAATACAAATATCCATGTGTGTGTGTGCGTGTGAGGGGGGGCGTGAGAGAGTGTGTGTGGTTGACCCAACAAGCGTCGCTTTGTCCACCAGCGCCTTTTAGCTGTAAGTCAACATGCTGGGGAAGAAGAGCAGAATCTGATAATATTTTAGCAATGTCACTGTCACACATGCACTTATGAGGACATGTTTCAGTTCCTGTATCTGTGCAGAACTGTTTCCTGTCAACTGTATTATTTTAAGATTAGTGATGTATGTTACTGGAGATCTTTATCGGTGTCTGATAGCAGAGACTTCCTGAACAGATTGATTATGCTTGGTGACATGAAGTCATCACATACGTAAACAAACATAAAAACATGGAGCATTAACATTAATATGTTTGTTTTCCTTTTTATTGCTCAACACATATTGCCATATTCAGTTTATTATTATTGCTTAAAATGTCTTGCTGGTATTTTTTCCATTCTTTTGTATATAGTTCCTTCTTTTTTCCTCTTGATTTGTAACTTATTTGAGTTCCAGTTCAGCCTCCCTGTGTTTATTATTCATCTTCCCTCCCTGTTTGATTTCTCTCACAGTTGCCACATGTCTCCTGTCACAAATCAAACTCCGTATTTAACCTGGATTTTCCTTGTTCTTGGCTGGATCCTTCTGTTACCCTGTCTGTTCAGCTGCCTTTTACTCTTCTTTATGTCCTGTTTTTATTATTCTCCAGTTGTAAGATTTGTAATTTTATTAAACATTTCAAATTGATCCTCCTAAGCTTCTGTCTGCCTTTTGGTCCCGCTCCAACAATACAAAATATGACAATAAAAGCCGTAATAGTAACAACAGATCAATGTGATCCACATCGACAATTAAGATAAAATTCAATTTTATTCAAATAAAATGAGCAAGGCACACTAGAATACAATTACACAACTAAAATACTAAAGGTGATTCATATATCTTTTTCTGTTTCAACAGTCACTGATCATAATTATGGTTAACGTCCTTAAACTCCCTCACATTGGCTTTTTTTCCCCCCAAGAATTGCAACATATGTTGTGGAGAAATTTACCGTATTTCTTATTTTGTGCATAAACCAAAATAAAACACAAAACCCCAAAGAATGAGTAAGCTTCTTTTCTGTCTTTATTTATTGAACTTCATCCTTTCCAAGTAGCTCTGAGGGCGTCTCTGCTCAAAGTACAACAACAATGACATGCAAACTCTCTTCACATTCTCCATGCAAACGAGTCAGGGTGACAAAAAACACACCCATGCCGTGACATCCAAAGTGACACTGATTGTATACAGACTTATAAATACAAAAGCCAGCACATGCCCTTGCATTGTTTTCTCAGAAACAAGCTCCTCCAACAGTTAAACTAAATTATAAAAACATGTCTTTGGTCAACCTTCAGCGGTTTGCAGCCTGATCAGTCGCACTCTTTCCACTATAAACATTGCTGTAAGTGTCATTTGTAGGGTTTATTAGGAGACTGTGCCCTCATAGCTAAATCACTACAATCACTTATTTTACCACCAAAGCAAGGGTTCAGGCTTTTATTTTCAGCTCTTGTATGGTCTCATAAACACATTTCTGCTGATTTATGCATATGATTCCCACAAGCATGAGTTTTATTTCATTTTGCAGTAATTATCCAAACAGCTTGTAAAAAAAATGCTTCTAGATAATTTAGTTAGACGTGCGTTGAATACTTATAGCAAAGCTGAAATATATGTTATTGTAATAAATAAACCCCAGGATCTTCTTGACTTAGCAAAGCTCTTTTGGTTACCTACATGTGTATAAAACGCTACATAAAAAAACTGAGCTTAGTTCAGTTAAATTATGTGATATTTTGGAGATTTTTGACTATAAAGGTTCATTCAACACATGGTGTGGCTCATTAATTGGTGCTGGGGTAGGGAAATAACAGCTCCATTCATAAGTAAACCATTAATAATGTTAATAATTAAACATGGAAAACGTAAACAACGGGAAATTCAAGGTGCTACTGTTAACTGGTGAGCCTTCTTTGTGTGCACTTGGTCCAAAACAGAACGTCATAATTATAAGCAGTTGATACATTAACTCAATGTTTCATTAGGTTACCTCCCCCAAGCAGCATAATACACACACACAGAAACACACACTAGCTTTAGAAAAACTCATTATCAAAGTAATTGACGTAAGGTTCAAAAGTTAACGCTTATTAGTTGTTTTACACCCCGCCTTCCCTCCCTCCCTCTGTGAGCACACACAGTTCGACTTCATCCATATGTCAGGGTGGGATAAGTCCACATCCCCTCTCAGTGACATTAATTACAAAGTTTTATTTTATTTACTATTAGAGCAAAAGCCAAGCCCTTCATACTGCCCTAATAAATAACTCCTCCTCTCTCAGTTACCTATTAGTTTTCTAACTATGCAGGCTTTAATTTAATTTAAAGGAAAAGCAGGTCAAATCATTGTGGTGAAAGAAGGTGGATGTTAATGAGGTCGATGCCGGTTTTATTTCAAGTCCGACTTGTTAGTTTTGACATACAAGGATGTAGCAGGGAGATATTTGTTTTAAATTAATATAAAAGAAACAACTGTGTTTCAGGTTACTTGGGAGAGGTGGTAGTTCTGAATTAAACAAAAATAAATGTTTTGTTTTGGTTTAAATCCAACATGAATTTCAGTCAAGTCCAATTTCTCTCATTATTGCTAATGTAAAAAGTTACAAGAACAGAACCGATTAACTTTTTTGCTTTTGATACAGATATCTGAGGTTTAATATCGGCCAAAATCGATCCAATATGGCAAAACAGAGCTGAATGAATTTAAAATGCTTGTATGTCATGAAGAGTACAAAGCATAGAATTAGACTGAATAGATCCGTCCTTATGGATCAGGAACATTGTCACCAATACCCAATCCAGATTATTTTTTCAATATGAGGATTGATGCATCGCTACTGCTGAGAGTAATAACTAAGCCTTTTTCTTTTCATGTGTTTACAATTACAAAAAGTGGATACAGACAGAAAAATGGAACAGATTATGAACATGAACATTTGGTACAACATCAGCAAAAATTAAAAAAATAAAAGCTCAGGAGACAATGTTTTCTATTTATCTTCGCATGAAGAACAAGAAACATTAGGGTTGAGTGTGAGGCTGGCTTGCTTTGAAGCAGAGCTAACCACCAACCCAAAGATAAGATGAAGACGTGTCTAAACCTTCAGAGATATGCTGTTCTCATGCATCAAAAGGAGACAACTGGGGTCGTCTGATAAGGAAGTGTCTCTGGCTTCGGAGGAATCTACTGCACAGCATGCTGTAGGGTCACAGACATGTAAGGCGGGATTTCATACTGTATCTTATCTGACCTGGAATTACTTTTGGATTTCCCGGCGGGAACTGGATGAGGTTGCAGAGGAGAGGAACATATGTAGCGTAACCAGTTAAATTGACATTAATATTTTGAACAGAGAGAGGAGGTCCGAGTACCAGGAGGGAACCAATACATAGAAGAAAAGTATGCAAACGCCAACCAGTAGTTAATTTAACTCTGCTATTTTGTGGGTCAAAGGCATAAAAGTTTTAGAAACCACTACTTCAGATGAAATCTAAAATTGTTCAGTGACTCATACAGATTATGATGTCATCCTAATATTCAAGGATAAACGGCCGTGTCTGAAAACCCGGCTGGATTTGTGTCTCCTTTCAATGCCTGCACTTTCCTAGGCAGCCTCTGCATATCAAGGCAGTATTTTATTAATCAACTCTGGACTGCAGGGATGTAATTTTCATTCTGCTCCATGTACCCATTGTATAAAAGCACTTAATCTGATGAGATTCACCAAGACAGGGGCTGCTGTGGTGTCATGATGCTGTCTGACGGCACACTCTGAGGAGTGAGGTCACTCAAATCCCTTAATGGTGTCTTTAAATCACATCTAGATCAGTATCCAGAAGCTTCACTCTCCATGTATTGAAGAATTTAAACCTTTAAAAAGGTGCAGCTCTGGTCTAATAACTAAACAAGAAATGTGTTGTCTGTAATTTCCTGGAGCTTTGATCGTGATTATAATCAAAGCAAAAGCTCAGTCGATGTGTTCTTAGTGTGAAAGCACCATCTACATCCATGAAGTGTCCATGTAGAGCTTTGTAATGTTGATATGCTTTCTAGATCAGTGATAATGCTTTCAGAAGGCTTTCCCAGCCTATGATTTACCACACTCACAAACACACACGGTCTGTCCTTCATTGTAATGTTAAGCTAAAAGATGAAAGTACAGTGTCTGTCTGGTACTAAAGACCCTCTCTCGCTGCATCTGTATTCCCCATGGGCGCACAGACACGCACACACAAGATACACAAACAGGATCCACAGACACCTCAATTATGATAATGTGGATCAGCATTAATGTATCCTTACAGCGCGGTGGGTTTTCAGCGATGTTGGGCGTGAACGTGTGTGAGCGTTCCAGACAGCAGGAGGGAACGGGCGCTGACTGTACCTCATTTAACACAGGTTACTCCCTGCAGACACCTCGCACAAAAATACGCAAACAGCGACTCAAACCGAATGCAGAATGGAGGTTTTAGCAGAATTCACATGTGGGAGTTATGCGCGAATGAGGAAAAAATACAGGCAAACAATGGAGTGAAAAAGTCGCATCAGTTTTTAAAGGCAAATGTGTTGCTTTTGTTTTTTTAATTTCACATAAAAGTAATTATATGCAAATGATTCACAAGAGCCTATCAGACTATTTGACTATTCAGCGCAGCTCCAACTTTAGGATAAAGTCTAAATATCTACACTATCAAACTTTTTGCACAAATTCCAAAGAATAAAATGTTTTATGGTCAGCTCTGCATAACTGACCTACTTAAAAAGGTGTTTTCATTCTCGTCTTTCATCCAAACCAAACACTTCTTTTCCTTCCAACTCCTTCTTGTTGCTTCCCCTCCGTCTCCTCACCCTTTTCTTCCTACCTTCCCCTCCTCCCACCCTTTCCTTCCCTGTAATTACCAACTCAGACTCCAATTAAAAGAAACCACAATAAGGAGAACAGAGCAGGGAGACCAAGGGGAGGTATAGGGACTGGAGAAGCAAGAATTTAATGAGCAGTTTGTCCACAGAAGCACAAGCAAATATACGCTTGTGCAGCTATCCTTATTGTAAAACGAACTTCAATTCAGTTTGTATAATTAACCGCATTATCTAACCTTAATTTTATCTTCAATTCACCACTTTTCTCTAACCCTAACTAAGCTAGAGATGATGCTCAGCGTTTTTGTACCCATACGATTAATGTACCCTCAGAAGATTGGTAATTTTTCAACTAAAGGTCCCAATGAGGCATTAAACTTCTTGGTTGCCCTTAACTCAATCTGTACTCAAATCTTTCCTCCAACCCTCTCCAATGCCTCCAAAGGTGATGCTTTTCTCCATTGTACTGGACATCAGTCGCAATTAGAATCACTATTTTGCAGAAGGTCAGTAACTTTACCAGTAAAGGTCCATATCAGGCATGAAAAAGAAAACACTAGAACACACAAATAGATGTGATACAATTGATTTAAGTCAATGGTTTTGATTTATGTCAAATACCTGAAAACTGTACCAAAGAAAAGTGTTGCATCCCATGGTTAAGAGTAACTGTGTTAGAGTAAAAATGCATACCTTAAGCAACGTAAGTGTAGAACTATATCAACCCAAAGAGAAGCAAATGTTTTCTACTGCAAACTGATTTAGCTCAGCACAACAGCTCAACATGAACAACTTTGGAAATAGAAGCATTTTTGATTCTTTAAACAGCTTTAACCATGAATAGTTTTTTTCTTATCAGAGAAACAAGCAGGTGCAGGGTAACAAACATTCATAAACTGAATTATAAACCCAAGTCAGAAAATAAGTGGCTCCTGTGAAAAAATGTGCCGTCCACTGACTCCGTCTTTCAACAATCTCTGACAGGAAATTGAGTTGTTTTAATGATGCTGACACATCCTTATGAAGGTGGACCGCTACACTTGCAGCAGACTCAATATATCTAAGGAATACTCCTGCCTTTAAAATTAGTTTTCTAGACATATTTTAAATGAAACCCAGAGGACTGTTTTGGATTATCAGCAGGTTGTCTTGCACAGAATTTGAGGTCAATCTCCCTCCCTTACATACCTGTCCTCCAGCAGCTTGTGGGAATAAACAAAAGCCTTGAACTCGGTGCTGCAGGAGACGTCCTGGAAACTAAACCTCTGCATGAAGGTTTGTAACATTAAGAAGACTTGACTTTCTAATAAATAATCTACATAATAAACAAATAAAAAAAAATAAAATAACTCTGGATGGTAGGCCAAGATATGTCAGTGTCAGTAAACAACAGTGGGGAACATCTGGCATTGTAGATTTAATTCAGGTGCTTCAAGGCCAAAACTGTCTGAAATCAAACTTTATTTCCTGTTTTGTATCCAATTTATGCTCAGGAAAGATCCTTCAAATCTAGACTTGTACAACTGTGAAAGCATAAACATATTTACCAAAACCTTTTGCTTTTTTAAATTTTTTGTGTGAGCGTCTGTATTTAAACGCCTTTGCGGCGGCATTTATCAGAGAGCATTTGTGTGCGAGGTGAAGAGGATTGCCGACAGCTTTCCTTTATGTTTGCCTAAGCCTGTTTCCTGAAATTATGTCCTGGTGTTGCCATGCTTCCTTTAACAGTGCACACACACTGATTCAGTCCTGCTAGCACACAAAAACAGAAGCGTATGCTTTCCAGTGAGAAGACACAAATGAGAAAGAAGGTCAAAATGCCAATAGAGCATCATAAAAATAAAACAGGAGGACTGGAAATCAATAACAAACATAAACAATACAGCATAGACTTTGAAATTTAACCAACACATACACACAGGTGTAAGATAACACCACAGAAACTTTCAGTTGAGAAAGTCTCGATCAATCAATGAATTCAAAGTTGGCGCAGCAGGGCAGCCCTTACTGTCAAGCTGTCATTGTGTGAGCAAGCATGTGTGTGTGAGAGGATGAAATGGGCCTCATACAATATGTGCCAAACGTGACTGCCAAGACACACACACACACACGCATACAAACACAGGCATAAAAAACTGTGGGAGAAGGAGTGAAGAGAGGTGCTTTGATTTACTAGCCTGCCAAAGGGAGACCTGGCATAATTCACACAGAGGAAATGGATCTGGGTCCATTATAAACACACACAGCAGCAGCTCTGCTGGTTTATTCGTTTAATTTAAAAGATCCATTTCTCAGGTTCTCTTTGAAGACTTCATTTGTGAGCAACAGATGAGCTGCTGCTCTTTTTTATAACCAGGTTGCATAATGCATCGCACGACTGGTCGTTGTATATATGCTAAACATGTTTCTTTGTCATGTTCAGAAATATGTAAATAACACATCCTGTGGATAAGCATCTATTTCCCTTGGCAAACTTGCTAAACCAGTGTCATGCTTACTTTTCAACCAGAAAATCCAGTTTACTTTTTCTGACTCATAATGATCTGTGTATCCTAGATTTACTCTATCACCCTGTTAACATGGCCCTAGGTAATACCAATAAGACAAAACACAATTGACTCCATTTTTCATTATATTAAAAAAAAATTACTGCTGTTCTCATGTTTCCTCTTATTTTTATTATGTTGTAACAGTAGCTCACGCTAGATTTGCTATGTTGTCATTTAATTATGAACCATAACTAAATGCAAAGAGGTCTCACTAACATTAACACCCTTGAATTTGGATGCTCCAAATTGTAACTTGTAAGGAGGTGTGTTCGACGTTTCATCTGGCTGCGGCTTCTTTAGTTTTGGTCATTTTGTAGCTGAAAAGATCCTTAAAGCAATTTTAAGTATTAGCCCCATAACTGTTTTGACTCGGTTTAAAACAAAAATAGGACTAACAATAAGACTGTTTTACAGCGACGCCTTTCTCAGACGGTGTGAAAAAAGGGTCACTTCTTTTAACTTATATGATTAAAATCAGCACAAAGGGGTAAAAAGAAGGTTTGAATGGTAATAGCTCTAAAAACAAAAAAACAAAATCAGCTAAAACCAGTAAAATCAAGCTTCTATTTCAAGACCGAGTCTGCCCTGAAATCAAGGTATTTACAGGTGGGTTTGTGGGATGTTTGTCGCTGAAAACAGCAGATTATTGAGCTTTCCTTCAACTTCCCTGACGTGGTGTTTACTGTCAACAATGCAAACTTGTAGGAGAAAGCAGCCCACACAGGCAGGTGGCTCTGACCAATCACAGCCAAGCTCTGTAGTGAATTCCTCAAGCCTTTCATCAAACACCTTTGAGCATTGTAAAATATAAGAAGGTTTAGAAATGCTCCAAAATGTTGAATTTAGGTTGAGATGATGCTTTAGACCAAAGAAACTTGATAGTTGTGAAGATGTTTAGGTGAAGTGGGAGGCCTTGCTGAAGAATACATCAACATATCCTGTCAGGAAGCTGTAATTTTTAGACTGAAGAATGACTTTCTGAGCCACAGCCAACTTGATTAAAAAATATTTATCATACTTAATGTGTTTGAACGTATGTGGGACGCTGTCATGGTGCTGTGTGGTATAGCTTGTTACTTTGTTTTAGTGTCAGTGCCATGAGAAGAGCGTAAAACTGAATTGAACCAGACGTTTCCACTCAGTAGTCTGCACACGGTGGCGTTTTCCAGCTTTCTGCTGTCACTGAGGGTAAAAAAATGCCAGCAGGCACAAATCTAGGAAAAAAAAGCTGACTGCTCACTGCAGCGTTGATTTGACTAGGTTAATACATCTACCTTTCGATACAGACACAAGGACAACAGCATGCTGTTCATGAAGTCCCACATGGAAAGAAAGAATCAAAAGGTTGAAAACAAGCATGGTTTGATGAAGTGTGTGTTTGTTTATGTGAGTTTCCTGCAGGAGAAGGCTCAAGGAAGCGTAGAGGAGCAGAGAGTGCATGTTTTCCTTTGGTTCCTACCCTCCTCCTCCCTTGCAGTACTGCTGACACAGGTCAAACACAAAGACCAACACACACAACCATAAGCATACATTCAGGTTCAGCAACTCGTGATTATGAGTCAAATAAATAGGTGACATGATATGTTCAGCTCAAAAGATGAGACGGGGGAAATATTGGATTCACAAGAATGAAATGAGATTTTACCAATATTTTTGAAAAAAGTAAGAATTCTAACATCAAATATAACAAATGCTCCACAAATCAGAAAATTTGTTTTAAAGAATCCGCAATAAGTGATTAATTGCAGTTTTTATGCTCATCCTATAGTTGTCTTAATTCCTAAAATGCAATTAAAATGCTCCTTTGTTTGTGTTTTCAAAAATAAAATGAGGTTTTCATGAATCTCAAGATGTGTCTTAAAGAATCAAAGTTCAGCTTACAAGATTAGACAATCAAATGCAGTCCACATTCTTAAAAAAAAAAAAAAGTAAATAGTGTAGTGTTGATACAAAACTCAGCAGAAGCTTTCCTTAAGTAAACCTGATCTACAAATGAGGATTCAGAAGTGCAGTTAATATCAAAGCTAACAATAAGCCATCTACAGGAAAGACCATAAGTCAGGTTTTGTCAGAGGTGACCTTGTAGGAACAGAGTGCAGGAAAAGCAAAATGTGCAGCAGAGGGGGATGGGGAAGTACAAGGTGGGGGCTAGGAGATAATCTCTGATGGGTCGAGTCTTCACTAGTTTCTTAAGATAGACGGGAACTCTCCTGTTCTGGCAGGACTTGGTACATTATTCTCCTAACATGAAATGACAAATGAAAACAGTCCAGATTGTCATCTTAGTGGTCTAGGAACAGCTAGCTGACAACCAGAAATCTATGAAACAGGTGCTAGCATCGTCATTATAGCATTGTTAGCAGCTAAAAGCTAGCCAGTCATGGTATTCTCACGGTGCTTACGGACCTTTTGTATTTTGTCAGTTGCTCTGTCAAAGTGTCACTTTTTCCTACAAAGTACCTGAAATTTAAATCAAATTTAAAAGTGTTCTAGGAGAACTCCTTCTTAGCTGAACACTAGAAGCTAAGAATACAAAGCTAACTTTAGCACCTATCGTATTACTAGTAGTGATGTTTTTACAGCACTTTTGCTTTGCAAACATTCATTTTTCTACAGATTAACCAAACTGCTACCAGTCAAGCCATTTAAAAGATTGAATCGGTCAACACAAAAGGACAAGTTAGGAACAACTGTCTCTCTTACCTAAAAGTAACATACGCGTACACCCACAGCTTACCTCACTGTGACAAAATTTAATATAACTCTTTTCACCCTTATAGATTCAATTGTAGGAGTGTAATTAGGAAGGCGAAATTCTTTATGTAGCATTTAGATGGAGCATGCCCTCACATCCATGGTTTTCCATTATTAAATGTCCTCTATGACCTGCACACACACGCACACACCCTAACAGATAGAAGCAGACTAATAAATTGACAGGTCAATCAGCTGATGACCTTTCTTGATTCAGGACCTCTAATCTATCTGAGTAAACAGTCGCCGACTCTTTGACTGCACCTGAGTACGTGTGTGTCCATATGTCTGAGATAGCAAAGACGCTAACAGGCTAAGTGGATGCAGCGACTCAGAATCAGCCAAGTGACTCAGCCTAACCTCTGACCTCATTTCAAACACGTGATGCGTATCAGGCCCTGTGTGTCTAGTTTGTTTTGTCCTAACTGAGACGGATCAATTACTCTTCCCCTTTTTTTTTCAGGTCATCAATAACTCTTAGTTTCTGTCACGTATCTGCTGAAACATTTTGACCTCAATCCACTTGTTTTTTATTCCTCGCAACCCCAATTGGCACAGAAATACTTCAAAAATCCTACATGTCTGAAGCAATCAATAACGGTCTCGCCACATTTTATTCTCTTTTTACCTTACTTTGAGTTCAAGGCCATGATTAAAAACTGATATATGTGATAGATAGTAATAAATACCAATCCACAAGCAGAATACACAAATGAGCAGCTTAAGGCATCTACAATTTAGGTGTGCTTTCTTCATCTAGATGCAGAAAAGTACTCTCCATGCATTTTATTTGGACTCAGCTCGCCTTCTATCAGATGGGATTTTCTAGCTGCCGAGGGAAATGAGAAGAGGAAAGCAGGTGAGAATCCCAATGAGGTCCTGATAAATGCTTTCACTCTGAAGGTAATACACAGAAATGCAGTCGTTGCTCAACTCCTGAATACTTAACTCTCCAAAAAGGCGAGTTTTGACACAAGGCACGAATATTTCATGAGCTTTCCTGGAACGGGGGAGTGAGAACCAGGCAGGCGGGATGAATGAATGAACGACTGAAGACAATGCTGGAATCCATCAAGCATGTCGTTGACCCGTCACACAGTTCGGAAAGTTCACCAAGCCTGAACTTGGCGAAACGGAACAAGAGACGCAAAGTCATAACAGTGAAAAGAATGGCATAGATCATGCAATCCCACTGGGAAGGAACATAAATTTGCTTGACTTTGATTATATGTATGCGACCTTTGACTTCTGAGTTGTTTGGTTCTCGGTCACAGGAGTGCCACTGTGGGCTCACCACTGACAAACAACAAAAGGGTTTGCATGGCCAACAATTCTTGTGTACTTCTGTGTGTGAGAGACCGCGTCTGGACTTTATAGAGGGACCATTATGAGTCAGAGCGTATGGTAAGTTAATAAACTTTGGTGACGAACATATAGAGGAGTGAGGAAGTATTTCTTGTAGGTGGTCTGCGACAGCAAACGGCACACTCATCTGATCACTCATTCATTCATTCAATCTCTCTCTTATCTTGTGTCCATAACATCATGATTTCAAATGGATATTCTCTGTCTTATTTTCTCTCTAAAATATTTATTTCACAACCACAGGTGAGAAACTGCATAAAATAGATGTTATTCAAAAAGTAAAATCTGACAGATTATTGCTGGCATGGTGTTTTCACACCTGACAGTCTGGTAGACTGAGTTTAATTGGGGACCAATATTGCAACATTTGCTACATTTTCAGCTGCACTATGTGAAACAATCCAAACTAATTGAAAAACCTGTTCACCTTATCACCTGTGGTGGCGCTGCACCAAGAGCTATTGAAGGAAACAACATAAAAACCTCTGAAGAAGACATGAGCGGAACTTCCTTCTTCACAAAATGTAAACATAAATGAAGTAACATATTTTAGAAGATATAGAATTTTGTTTTCTTTGTCTTTTTTGTTACGTTTGTTTTGGCTGTATTTACCCAGAATGCACAGCGCTAAAGTTCACTTCCTGCTTTTGGAGTGGTCTCCGATCTGCTTGGCATTCACATATGGATTCTAACCGTACCAGAATTTACTTCAACCAAATTGAGACCTAAGCGTTCACTTTTTCAAAAAGTATAAGTGTTCACTGCCTTGAAAAGTATTCATACACCTTGAACTTTTCATCATTTGTCATGTTACAACCTCAAATTTTAATGTTTCATTGTGATAAACATGCATTAAATCTGTTGTAGCTTTGGCTGTCTAGCAGGGTCGTTGTCCTTCTGAATGGTGAATCTTCACCCCTAGTCTTTCACTTCCAGTCTTTTGCAGCTTCTGATAGTTTTTCTTTATTTAGCTCGATCCATATTCAAATCAACTCGGACTATCCTCTCTCATCTGGCTAAAGTACATAAATTCAGTATGAAATACATTATAATGACAACATATGAAGCAATATGAATATTTTTACAAGGGACATTGAACAAGAAAAAGAAAAATAAGACGATATGAATGGAAACCGATTCTAACTATTTATAAATCAGGAAAGAGTGGAAGATGGGAAGCCCAGTTTTAAACACAAGGGCTTATCAGGCAGGGTTGAAAGAAGAGCTAAAAGCACTTGTGAAGCCTTCCTCCATTCCCCTGGAAGCACTTAGCTCCACCACACCCATCAGCTCCATTTCCAGGACGGATGGAGCAGAGGGGCAGAGAAACAGACAATGGGATGGTGGGATAAGAAAGAGGAGGCAGGTTTTTTTTTTTATTCTTTGTATAACCACATTACATTCTCCAGGGGGACATAACAATGCAGCAACAACCCAAACACATAATCAGCTGAGGTCCACATTCTCACAGGCAAGCCATGCTTCAAATCAGTGGTTACAAAATTTCTTGTCTAATCCCATGACAATTTTGTGGAAATACTGCAGTGACAAAGAGTAATGATCATCAAGAGCCAGACCATCTATTCAAAAAAACAAACACTGCAGGAGCCGCCATGTTGTGCAAGCCTGTCAAAAGGAGAAACCGTTCTTTCAAAATTTATAAATTAAGTTTATTCACAACAAATGTCAAATTGGGGAACTTGGAAGACAAACCATTACAATTCAAAGCCATCCGGGAAACTTCCTTTTCAGTGAAGCAATGGGAAAATACAGCCAAACATACCAATTAACAAACACAATGTGTGGAGACATTGGAATTATCTATATATATATCTAATTTGATTAAAAGTGATAGGTAATGCTTTATACAGACATTAAAAGTAGTTCCCATAAAAAGATAAAAAGGAGTGATATTTGTGTGGTCAGGTCTAATAACAAAGTTGGTATAATTAAAACCGTGTGGTCTGGCAGCATTGCATCTATCGATCCAGAGAAAGACAGCTGAAGACGCTGGACATTTGTCCAAGTAGTGAAATTCCTTTCAACCCATGAATCATTCATGCATGCATAACTGAGAATCATCCTGTCAAGTCTTAGCTCACAAAATATATGTGAAATTCCCAAAAACCACTGATTAGACCTCTTTGATGACCACCAAAAGTACACACATTCCCACAACAGACATAAACATACAGCAGCATGGAGTAAAATGATAGCTCTTTCTCTAATACCACAAAGGAACCATCACTATCACAAGAGGGTGATAAATCTTAAATCTAATGGCTACTAGGGTGAGAAATTGCGCTTCAATGGTGATTCTGCAAAGCTTCTGTTGACTGAAAACAAAGATTAAATATAGTTTTGAAGGCCCACTCAGGAGATACAATCGGTGGACACTGGGTGGCCTCAAGAGCATGCTTACACACCTACAGAGCTCCTGACCAGCCAGGGAAATTAAAGTCATAGCTCTCGTTTTTCTCACCGTAAATCAGAGGATCCATTAAGTCGCTACACGGGTGGGCGCCAGACCCCTCCAATGCCCCATGGTTGGTGACTCCTTAACGAGTTTCATGTGAGAAGCATTAAAACTGGTGCTAAACCAGTGAAACTGACTGGAACAGGGTAAGCTAGAGTGGTTTCTTCAACCTGAAGGTAAACCAATTATGTCTTGTGCAGTTTCATCGAGTCGTATGACAACCGTCTCCAAACACTAATACATCAGCAATGCTAACGGATGCTACAAGAAGAATAAAAATGTGCCGAATCTGCATAAAATACCATATTTCTGATGCAGGTCATTCACTCCCACAGCAACGTAGGACAGTACCTGGAAGCAGGATGTTTCCTGGATGTTATTCTTCACACATCACCTGACTTTCTGTGTATACCAACAACTGTGTCTTACATAAGAAGCTTTTGTGCACTGTAATACTACTTAAGCAAGCACAGTCTTTAGACATTTCATTATAAAGATGATCACTGTTTAACTCAGCAGCTGAAACATTTCAAGTTCTCAACAACAGTCACATCTGAGTGCATTTAAAGACTCCCTTCATGTTCAACCACCTTGAACTTTTGCACATTATTGTAAAGGGGAAATGATTTTCAAGATATCCACAAATAAAGGTCTAAGTGTATATTCATAACCTCTGAGTAATTTTTTAAAATAAACCACTGTTAGCTAAAATTACAGCTACAAGTACTTTGGGGGTGTGACTCTACCAGCTTTGTACATCTAGAGATAATTTTTTGTCTACTTTGTTTGAAAAATAGCTCAACATCTGTGAAGAGTAATAATAAAGACCTGCCACAAATTCACTATAAGATTTAGATCTGAACTTTGACTGGGCCACCCAAACACTGATCTAAACCATTGTCTTGTAGCTCTGGATGTATGTTCAGAGTCATTGTCCTAATGGATGTTGAACTTCTGCCAGTCTTACATCTCTAATAGCTTTTCTCCCAGGATTACCTTTTATTTTGTTCCATGAATCTTCCCTTCCACTCTGATCACATTTCATGGTTAGATTGCTGTCAACAGGGTGATGTGCAGTGTCAGTTTTCAGTCTCACATATCATGTTGCATCCCAAATAGCTGAATTTGCTCATTTATCAGAGCACTTTTGTTCCACAAGTTGGCTGTTTCCACTGTGTCAGAGGTCTCCACACCTGGCTCTGTATGTTTTGTTCATGTAAGTCTTGTTATGGGTATTTTATAGATTTCCAGATGTGTTAACTACAGGGCTAAAAGTTTTCTTGTCAACAGATTCTCCTAACTGAGCAGTATCTCTATGCAGCTCCTCCAGAGCTACAATAGTCTACTTAGCTGTTTCTCTTGATGCTTTCCTTTTCTGGTCTGCCAGTTTAGACCATGTCTTAGTAGGTTTGAAGTTGCATCATACCGTTTTCATTTACACCCAATGAATCCTTTATCTTCCTCTCCACATTTTCCTTCCACTTACTTTAGTGACTCTATATGCTCTATAAGCATGAGGTGTTAATTCAGTTTAAGGTATAACACAGGTGGAGTAGGTGGAGAAGAGTGATAGGCTTCGAGAGTTGTTCAGTAGTGAAATGAGTCTGTAAGAGGAAGGCTGAGACTCGGCAGCAGCTCTCCACTTCTCAGAATCACTTAAAAAAAAACACTTGACTGAAACTAGTGGGTATTGCGTTCAGACAAACTAGTAGTGCATGTCCTCATTTATAAATGCGCTACTGCAAAAATAAGAGACACCACTCTGAGGCGTCAAATATCTTCCTCTCATTGCCCTTTGCTGGCGTATGTCTCGTCATTCAATCAAAGTGCATATGTCCACAGTTCCATCATAATATAAAACAGTGCCTAACTCATTCAACTTCATTCAAAAACAAGCAACTTTCAAGTATAAGATTGTAGATGTGAATAAAGCTAGAGGGAGCAAAGCCCTTTAATGCCGTCAGGTGACCTGAGAGCAGCCTAACGGTCAACGGACAGAGTGACGCAGCCTCTAAATCTTTTTTGCTGTACCCAGGCGTGAGCACCATCACATGGGGGAGAGAGAAGGAGCTGGCTTGTACTAAACCACAAGGCATCAAATACAGAAAAAGAAAAAAAGAAAAAAACTGCTTGAACTATTTGATGAACAGATTCAAAGAAAGCGAATTATAATGGAGCTCTCATTAGTTCACAAAAATCAAAGAGCGACTTTTGTATTTGATGCTGTTAGTCTGGAGAAAGAAAACCCTGCACATCTGTTGATAATGCAACCAAAAAGATTTGACTTGTTATGCTTTTCTTATCTTCACCCTCACTCAAAGCCACATTAAATCTTTATCACCCCACATCACTCTTTAACTCTGCATCACTTCAAACCTCACTGAAATTAGGATTAAGATTATTTTACTGATGCATTCTGCTGGAAACACGACTGACTGAGCATGAGCAAAACAATAAATCCCTGCAAAGCTGCAGAACTTGAGCTTTGCCGATTCTTGTAAAACAAGAATAAATTTCCTCCATGCAGAAAACTCGTTTGAGCGAACTGTTCCTTTAAATTCTTAGCCCGACGCGTGTTTGGATCAACCCGCCTTGCAGCTCTGAGTTTCTTTCTGCACAACCAGCGCACTTGTTGTTGGGGTTGGAGCAGAAGAGGTCTGGCACCTGCTTTCTTTGCCAGAAATCTCCATTTATCAACTCCTGCAACAAAGGCTGGAGGCAGCCGCTTGGCTCTGCGCTTTGGAGCGCGTAAAACCGGGCTGCAACGCATGGCAACAAACACAACAGTCGGGTTAAAATAACTGGCAGGATGAATTTAAGTCATGCTTCATTTTGGTCAACCCTTTGCATTTAAGTGAAAAATGGTGAATTAGAAAGAAAACAAACTCCATAAAGTTGCAGGAGTCTCTCTCTTTTCATGACACGCTGGATTGTTTTGATTTCACAAATACAAAGTGAAAAGATAAATGCGCCAACAGCTGACTTCTTCTGCCGGATTGTGCTCACCTTTAAGTCCGCCCAGAGTCGCAGGGAGGCAGTTCCCGGGCATCAGGCAGCACATCGGGACCAAAACAAGCAGCACACCGCTGAGGGTCATCCCGTCTCCCATCCCCGAAACTACAGCAGATCTGACTTCACCAACAGGCTCGTTTCAACCACGCATCATGATCCAGTTTCCGGGTTTGCAGCTTCACCTGAACAGACTTATTCTAATTGAGAAATAAAAACGCGTTTTACTTTGTTTATCCTCCTACAGGTTAGTCTTTTCACCAGCTACCGTCTGCACAAAGCGCACAGAAACAAGTGCATCCGCTCGGTGCAAATGTGAAGCGTTTCTATTCCACCAATAAAGCAAAACAGCAGCTTTATTTGAATATACCGGACAACTACGCAACGAAGTAAGTCAAAGTGCCGTACTCTTCTGCTGGGGATAATGTCCACTGTCCCGGGCTACAATAATCCGACCAGCCTGGCTTTTCACGCCCCGCTCTGTGCCCTGCTACTTCCGAGTCTGTCCCAATTGGGGGGAAAAAAAGAAACAAAACCGTTTACTCCTTTATAGCTAAAAATGTTTGGATGTTCGAAGAAGCTTCGAGGTTTCGATTCGGTCCGGAGCGCAGGAACGAGATCACAGGAACAAGGAGCGCGGTGACAGCCGCTCGCGCTGAAGATGTGTTCAGCAAAGACGCTCGAGCGCTGAGTGGAAGCCGGTGGCCCCGCCCTCCTTGGAGCGCCGAGAGAGGGACGTCCAGGTGTACTGGTGACGTCACGCCGGCAGGTGCGCAGAGGATTAATTTCCTTCAATAACAGAGAAAATTCCTCCTAAACTGACTGACTTTCATGAGATTTTAACAATTTCATTAGGAAAAATACCAGTTTTATAGATAAATCTTCTGTAATATTATAGAGGAAGGTAAAAATTGACAGTGAAAACATCGAAATCATTCACATTTTGGAAAAGTGTTGCTTAGTGTTGTATGTTTCTCATATAAATTAATAAAGTAGCCTATATAAAAATCACTGACTATTCCAATAAAATAACATAATGGCGTTATAAACATGAATATGGACATCTAAAGGCCTATCACAATTTAATGTCTTCATTTGGACTCCAAATCCTCCAGATTTCAAACCAATGAAGCATTTTTTTGAAATGTGTTGGACAAACAAGTCTGATCCATGGAGTAAGTTAATCTTTTAGACTATGAAACTACTTCTGGTTTAAACTCTGCCAATATTCTGGTTGATACATTATGCGAGGAACTATTAAGCCTGACTAAAGTAACCTTTGTTTGTATTTTAGTTAATTTAAACTTGTGTGGATGGAGTCCATTTTTAATGAAAATTTAAATTTAGGTAAAGCTAAGAATCTGGCTTGATTACATGCTATGATAACTTTCATAGTTAAATTTTTAACTCTCTCTGGTGTGATTTCTGCAATTTCTGTCAATAAAACAGCATCAGAAGGAGGAACAGCATCTGAAATATGTAGCATTTATGGCAGAAGTGGAGCAAAAAGTAGGTTAGAAAATGAACTGCAGTCGTTCCCGCTCAGTCTGTTTTTTAATCTCTCTTGATTAATTGTACTCCAGCCATAAGCTCTCTTTCCTGCTTCCTTTTTTCCCCTCTTCTTCTTCTTCTTCCCAGGAGGAGAGTGGCTAAGCTAGGAGCGCTGACCAACAGATTTCATGGGGTGTGGGCACAGACTTGTACCAGTCGACAGAATAAAGGAAAGGGTCACCGAGGAGACCAGATTAAAGGATTTGGTAGACGATGAGGGCTGGAGGAGGAGGAGCAGGGCTAAGGGTCAAGGGTGAGGCAGCAACGGTTAAGAGAAGCCAAGGGGAGCTAAGAAGCGAGTGGCGCCATCTCTAATCGAGCCTGATTAATCTCACGCTGTGCGTGTCGCATCTTTATGCAGGCGATGACTTTTGAATGGCTAAACATCGCTCTGTATAACAAAAGATGTCTTCATCGGGGGAAGCCACTGCAGACTTTTGGAGCTCAGAGCCTTTTTGAAGACTTTTGGGGAAATAACTAGAGTGTTCCTGGGGTAAGATTTTCAACTTTTCAGTCTCAGAAACTTCCTTGTTTTTTCTGGAAATTTTCTGAGAGAAAAATAGCGTTTCTGTAGCAAATTTGTGACTCTTCAAACGCAGAAATTTCTTTATTTTTTGACGGAAATGTAGTCTTCCTTTTTCTTTTTTCTTTTTACAATAATGTGCCACCCTAAAGATGACACATGAAGAAGGTGATAGCTGCAAGCACAGCTGCTGCCCCCTTCTGGACAGGTGAAGCAGGAAGAAATATTTTTTTTAATTATTTGAATCATTTAAAATGTATCAAGATATTTAGAAAATAGAAAAACACAGACTGGAACCAAAAAAAAATCACAGTGCACATCACCTAAAAACCCAAATTTGCATAAACTTAAGCTAAAGATTGGCATACATTAACCAGATGCACCAACCAGAGAACAGCAGGGCTTTAAAGGGATTGTCACGGCTGCTTATCCGTCCCCACACATTAATATTCAGAACCTGATGTAAAAAGACTGCAATCCGTGACCCTGCACTCCTTTAGTTAATGTATGTGTCGGCCTGCATCCAAGGCTCTTTGTTCCTAAATACAAATATGTGTTAGTATGTGCATAAATGTGGGTTTCACCCCGTACCAACCAGGCTCTGGAGAAGGATTTTGTGGGTCTACATGACGCTGCATGCGTGTGACTAATGGGTGGAGGCTAGAGGAATTGTTGTGAGGCAGGACGACGACAGAAAGGAAAATGAGACAGAGGGAAAGTGATGAGGACAGACTGGAGACCAGCTCAACCAGCAAATGTAATTAAATGACTCTAAATCACTCGGGGAGACAGAAACACACACGACATTGACCTTGTTCTTGGACATAGACACAACACTGACATTGTTAAGAAATAAATAAATAAACCAGCTGCATTCATTTAAATGTAGCACATCTGTGACTGCACTGTATTTTGGTGTGATGTGTGTTTTTTATAGTCAATAAATGCTTTCTAGAGCTTTTTAGTCACAGGTTTTCGATATGTGCTGCAAGTGCAGGGGTCTGTAAAGACAAATGATGTTCCGCACAGACTCTTAGATCCTATTCTTTTAGATAAAATATTTCTGAGTTACACTGATGATATTGTGAGTTATGACTGTCTCTGTCTCCCTGCCATCTTGACTGATTTTAAAGCAAAGTAAGCTGAAGACTTTTACTCCGTCTGTCCATGTGTCATTCATTCTTTACATCCCAAAAAAAATTTGACAAATTACGAGTAAAGTACAATGCCGCATGTATGAATGTCATGCTAATTGTCTGGCTAAACAAGATTATCCCAACATGGAGGTCAGTCTTTAACCTACATACTACACGGTATTTGGGCTGCAGCCGGCTGGTGGCCAACTGATTTACCCCCCGTCTCTTACCTCTGCTGAGGAGGAAATGGAACAAATGTCTCAAAAACCTTTGCCTCTAATCCTCAAATAATGGATTGTGCTGTTTGATTTCTGTTTGGGGGGATTGATTCAAGCAGTGGAGCTGAACTACACTGAGCTCAGGTAAGCCTCCAGATTTGGATCAACAGTTAAAACATTTCATTGCCATGAATAACCAGGTTTACTCAAGTTGAACAAAATGGGAAATGGTGTTATTTAAAGAGGAATTAAATAGCATTGAATGTCAGCTTGGTTTTAGTACTCTTTGACAATGATAAAATACATAACTGCTGAATGCTACCTTGAACACTTTGAACAAAGCGTAAAACCATAATACCATACAGTAACCAATTGTGGAGCAACAAATAAACATTACATTTTGTCAAGCGTCATCATCAAAATCATCAAGCAAGCATCATATATACTGATCAATGTTCCAGGCACTAGAAATAAATCACAGCTCTAAACTGGCGGGGTTTCAGCTTTGATTTAAAGGAACTCAGTGTTTCAGCATCTTTTCAGTTTTCCGGAAGTTTGTTTCAGATTTGTGGTGCATAAAAACTGAATGCTGGGGATGCAGAAACTTATGTGGACGTATCTTGTCCTGCTGCTTGTTTGCATAACGATATAAAAGCACGATGCAAACGTCTTCGTGAGGTAAAAATTCACATTTTATAACTCGAATATAGACACATTTTTAGGTCAACCACAAAGAATGCAACTATCCCGGCTCAGAAAACAAGCAGTCTCTGGGACAAAGCTCTGATAAAACAAAGAGCTTTTCCTCAGTGGGGGGAGGTTGCTCAGAGGATGAGCTTGTGCTGTGCATGTATAAGATGTATAAGGGTTCACTCCCCAGATTCTCCTCCTCTTCTGCTGAACAACGCTGCAATATGAGAAAGAAAACTGGAGGTACTTGTAACAAAAGCTCTCAGCCTTGTACTGCCTCTGAGGTGAAAGCCTGAAATGCCCTTCGTTCGGCTTTTTTTGAAGTGTTTCTCCAACACGATTTTTCTTTCTCCTATTGTGGGCCGATGAGTACAGGAAGAGGAATGAGAAGAGCTTTTTATCGTGATCCTGTGGGCCAGGATAGCATGAAAACAAAAAGGAAGGGAAGATACTGCTATGCTTAACAAGTCTGCATAATGTTTCAATCTGAGTTTTGCATTATGTTTCAATAATCTATCAGACACTTTACTCTTCTAAATAAAAAAAGTATCTCACTGAAGCTGTATTTCTGCCTTTACGCCACCATAATGTCTTGGTTTTATACATTTATTCTCTAATAAGAGCTGAATTAGAAAAACAAAACCTAAAACCCTCCAATGTATCTTTACTTAAAGGTAACATGTTAGGTTTCACTTCTCTTGTGACATTAATTTAAGAATTTCTATTTCCACACATTTGATGTTTATATCATTAATAAAGCTGTTTAAGTTTCAGAAATATTGGCACATTATTTCCTGCGAGTGCCACCATCGCATCACTTGGGAAAACTGTGTGTGTTATCGGTCTCTGTGCTGTAAATTAAAGATGTTAAAACAATGCTTGGCAATAAATTATTTAGATGCCAAACAAAAGAACAACACAAACACGATCTGGTCATGTGAAAACAGACATGGTCTCCACATGCAGCTGATGTTCATCTGAGGTTGGACGTAGAAGCCATTTATCGGAAATGCAATTTGTAGACTCATTCGTCAAAGAAACAGAGATTACCCTGTAAAAACACACACACTTATATGTCAAAGGTCACTGAAATTGATTCCTATAAAATCTAATGTGCTGACAAAGTGACTTTTAACCAAAGAAAGCCAACTGACTCTTGTACTGGAACCTCAAACAAAGATTATATAGTTCACAAGTTTACTGAATTAAGGAGTGACTGTAGCACAGAGTTTAATCCAAACATAAACAATTCTGCCACAGATTATTTTAGACATCTCAGAAATTCATTTGAACTTCTTTTTTATGTATAGCACATACATGCATTGCTGCTACAGAAACAATGCAACTGCAATTTAAATGCAACTCAAACTGAATGTTAATGTGTCTTCTCATTGATTGATTAATTTGGTTAATGATTATCTGACTAATTATCCTCTTCGTGGATCTCAAACAGCATTGAAATTTTATTTCAAGATGGACTTGTAATATAAAAACTACATAAATAAAACAGAAAAGTAACATACCTGGTCATGAGAGTGCAGCACAGTGTGAATAAAACACTCAGCATCTTACACAAAACCAAATTTCTACACATTCGGATCAAAAAAAGTGTTTTTTAAGACACCAGATGCAATGGTTCTGAAAGTAAAAATCACTTTCTTTGGCACTACTGTAGTAAATAGAGAACTTTAAAATGAGTAAAGTTGAGTAAAGTGGTAAAAATTACAGCTTTGGCAAAGCATTGCATCATCTCTTCACATTTACCACACAATAATCAATTTTTATACTTAAACTTTGTGTTGAAAGAGTAAGAAATGTAGAAGTTTTGTGTGAAAGGTTCCAAATGCTTAGAAAAACCTCTTATTTGCTTTAAATTTATTTATTTATTTTTGCTGCAAAAGCTTGTATAATTTAATCAAAGTAGATGCGGTTGAGTGTAATGTAAAACCGGCTGTACCTGTCCACAAACCCAAACATTTACAGACATCATATATGCATAAAACATCAGATCCGAGCTACATTAATTACCTTGTGTCGAACAAAGGTAAAATGCAATTAGCCTGTGGTGTTGTAACCTAATTCTTTGCATTGCGGTGGACCGGCTCCACAGCAGATGGTGCTATCAATTATTGAGGCTGTGAAGATGAGCCTGCCCTCAATCAGATTAAGTAGATTATGCCAACATGAACTCCCTCCTGAACCAGACTCAATGTCTAAAATAAACACTCAATAAAGATGCCCATTCCTCAACAACAACCTGTTTACTTTTAATTGGGCCCTTAATACAAATCAATTTACCTCTCCGTCTACCAAGTAAGAATCCCAGCTTTCAGTAAAACATCTGCAGGATCTATTTACTTAATATCTGCAATACTTAAACATACTATACATCGTCTTCTTAGACCGTCATAATGGAGTCCCTGCTAACATACCCGGCGTTCCACCCAAACCAACGCATGTCCCTTTAATCCCATCAACCCACTCCTGAGTGTGTGAAGAAGCCGAGAGAGTGGGAGAAGGCCTGCGGCGACTACGACATTGTACCCCTCCACCCTGCTGAGATCTAATTGAAGAAACAAGTACTCGGTACAAAGTGGAGCCCTACAGCTCCCTGGGACATTAATACTCGACTGGTGTGAAAAATACTTGAGAAAAACCTGGGCGATCAGCGGCGTGTAAATCTGAGAAATAGGATTTTCGGTGTGGGGGTGCAGAAGAAGAGGAAGCACATTTTAACAGCAGCTTACTCTGCATTTGAGGGAAGGTTTAGCAACTGCCTGCATGATGAATCATCTGATCTACAAGGGTGGTCGGCAAACTGAAAAACCACTCAGCAAATTTCCGTTTTTACTTCAACATTTCTTGACTAATTATTGCATTTATATCATTTGAGATTAGTTACATTCCTTTACACTGACATAATTTGTCTTCACCAAATTTAGACAATGTACATTTTCCATGCTATAATTGTACATTTTGAAAGAATCTTTCTACAATAAGGCCTGTCCTTCTCCAGCAGTATTACCAACATCTCTTTGCTTATCAGTTTGATAGAAAATCTGCAAGTTGCATCATATCAACTCAAGTTTATATTGTTAAAACTTACATGTGACAATAAAAAAAATCCTGTGCATTGTGTTTCTACTTAGACACATTAACCATAATCATAATCTTTTCTTAATTCCTGCTGATGGCTTGACTGACTTGGATTACGATCATTAGCATCATGTCTGTACTGCAGTGTGGACCCAAGCAGACGTGCCATGTTCCTTTTCCAGAGTCTTTTAGCAGAATTTTTTAAGTCTTTTTCACTCAAAGCGCTGATTGTTTGAATGAGAAGAGCGCTTCAGTTGTTCTAGTGTCAGACCGCAGAAGCTGCTGAGGACAGCTTCAAGAGATTTCCACCAAAAATAAATTGTGAGTTTTAAAGTGTGAGGTAAATTTAGGTAAAGGTAAAGTTAATTTTATTTATATAGCACATTTTCAGCAACAAGGCAATACAATGATTTAGCCTCATCCTGTGTTTACAACTGGAGACAAAATACATTTTAGATTGTGATGCAACCATCTAAAACGAATCTGAAATGCATTTTAGATGGTTGCATCACAAGTAGACAGCTCTGAGTATGTTTGAAGACATTTAGCAGGACATTTCATACTTTGAAATAAGTTCAGCTTGTGGAAAACATTGTGTGAGAATGAATGGCTCTTCTTTTAAATATGATCTTTTTTACAGTTTAATTTATCTTTATGTTTTTAATTTATTCAGCAAAACAGTTTAATTTGGTGGATACACTGAAAAATGCTGGAAAACAATAACGGCGTGCAAACATTTAAATGATGAGCTAAATTGTTCATATGTATCGTTTTGCTTTTTGAACTCATAATGAGGGGAAAAAATACTTTAAATATTCTCTCTTTGTTAATTTGGGAATAAATCTGGACCTGCAATCAGCACCAATGAACTCCTGCACTGAAAAAACACCAAATCTTTCCAAAACTTTTTGTCTAGTTTCTACTGGAAAAATCTTTGTATTTGAAATAAGTCAAAACTAACTTACAAGTGACTTTTCAGCAAGATATTGGAGCTTGTTTTTAAATAAATAAGTCTTGAATATAGATTTTTAAAAAGTAATACTTCCACTGGCAGTAGAGAAAGAATATCTCTCTGTCTGTCCACAAACTTTTCCACATTACCACTGTCGGTCTGCTAGCGCTGAGTGGTTTAATATAACTTAACAGCTCTGTTGTGGCTTTAACTGTGTTGTGGTCAGAGTGGGTAAACAGAGTCAACATAAATTAACTCCTTCTTGTCGCCCACTGACTGTAAACCGGTAGTTTCTTCAAGACTCAATTTAAACTGACAGGCTTGTTTACTGCGGCCGCCCTTCGGCTAAACAACAGGGACTCCTGACCCGGTTAAAGGATTGTGTGGGGGAAACGGACCCAAACATCACCAGAAGATGTCAGGGGGGTTTATGTTGGTTTGGTGAGATGCCTGCTGTTTTGAACACCCTACTGTCAAATAGTATCTGTCAGAGTGTTGGAATTATTTGGTCTGATTGTGGAAGTTGTGGCAACATAATCATGTTCTTATGAGAATGGTGAATGGTGTACACCTTATTAAAGTTTTCTAGACAAGAAGGTGAAGGTGTAAATAAATCCAAGAAGTTTGCTCCTTGTAATGAATACCATTGTTTATTGTTAAAACAATGAATGAAGCTACATTTGGTCTGTTGCTGAAATTCACTTGAGATGCAGAACTAGTTTCGGCATCAACTGTGACAACAGCAAATCTTATTGTCCTATTAAGTTTCACACCAACCCTAAGTTGCTAATCCATAAAGAAAAACATTTTTATACCAAGAGGTTCTACAAACTTCTAATTAGAAATGCTGAGGTATTACAGTTTTTCTCTTATCCTTTGGTGCATTTATCAAATCTTTCTCAAAATTTGCAAAACATTGCATTTCTCAACAAACTTTACACAAACAATTTGATCAACATGACATCAGCAAGTGGAAATGTTGGAAAAAGTTAAGAATTCCACATAATCACTTGCATAGAAGTACAAATGTATTTGCAATTTATCCACAGAAATGAGGATAAAAAAACAACATTTTTGGTGTGCACAAGTGAGAAAATGATTTGAAGATTCAACACGTAGTTTTGAGAACTTCAATTCTGTTCTGAGAAATGCACCAAAGCGACTGAGAAAATCTGTAGAGTTATTCACTCTGCATGTAAAGAGCCACTGGGCTGGTATCCATTAGCAGTAACATTCTTTTCTAATTTCTGTTGTTAAAATGTAGTTTTGCCAAAAGCAACAACCCTCATTTTGTCCGCTTACATTCAATTAATATAAAAAAGTGCTTTTCACTCACTACAAGCTTTCACAGCTGATGTTTTTTACACAAAGTAAGATAAAGTCATTAGACCCACTAAATGTCAATTTATATATTTTATTCATCATGTATACATAGTTCTCCCCATCCATTTCTTCTTTTTTTCTGCAAACAAGCTCTGAGCGTCTCCAGCTCCCAGAAGGCAGCCAAGCCCAGGGAAGTCGGCTTTTGGGGGAGCGGGGTGACAGTGGTGCTGATGGGGATGGAGGGAAGGGTGTGAGGAGAAGTGCTCAACCAGAATGTCAACACCCACACACACACACACACACACACACCCCTACATACCAGACAAAGCAGACATCCAAACACCATACACACCAACTCCTACAATCTGCTGCTGCCAGGTTTTCCACACACACCCCCTCTGAGGTGACTCCACGGTTTAATTGGTGTAATTATATTTGCATAGGGCCTTCCTGTTTCAGCGAACATGCACTCACCCACGCAAACACACGCACACACTCCATCACCGACGAGTTTTAATCGGCAGGATAATTGAATATGGCTGTCCCACTTGTGCCCTTAAGGACTCATGTATATGGAGGGTCATGAGCTTTACGTTTAGTCAGAGAAACAATGGCACAACTGCAATCAGCTGAACTGCTGATAATAAACTTTAAGTACTAATTTACTTAATGGTCTAATGTGGTGATTTGGAGTCGTATTTTATGGCGGAACAAGAGAAGCACACTCAGAAAATGATCATTTTGTGATAATTTAAGCTGCAGGCCAAAGTTTTTGCACACTTGTTCCCATCAAATCCTCATTTGGATTTTCATTATCCTTCCAGATAAATAATAGACAGCTTTAGAAACTGGAATAGAGACATGCTAATTAGAGAGAAACTAATACAGTTTGAGTCTGAAGTATTCTTTCTAATTGTGATTTACAGTAATTAATAACTTAGTTATAACTAACAAACTGAAAATCTTTCTGTGAAATATAACTTCAAATTATTTGCATAAAATCTGCCTATTCTCACATTTTGTGGTTGAAAACATTTAGGATATTCAAAAGAAATGCAGCTCCACAAGCTAAAATGCCTAACTTGACGCGCTATTGGCTGGCATTGGCAAAGCAGCCAATCCAGGAGCGCCATTCATTTTAGCAGGTGCCGATTGGCTGAACCCCAAAGAGTGGAAACAAGGAAGACTGTAGATGACATTTCCTGCTGTAATACATAACATTTATAACCCCATTAAAATACTATTTGGTTTGTTGCTGAGATGCAAAAAAATATGAAACAGATCAATGATTATACAATGTTTGTCACAGTTGATTTGGGAATCTACTAACTTTTGAATTCATGTTGTATGGAATTATTTTTAGCTGATTTCTAATTATTTTCAAGCAAAAAGATGCTCACTTGCTTTTAGAGGAAGTGCAGTACTAGTCAAATAAAATGGCTGAGAGTTTCATTTACCTCCTCTTTCTTGTAGAGTGATGGAAGGAGAAAAGCTTTCGGTATTGAAGGTGATCCCTCTCAACCTTTCAGTGAGCTGTTTAACCTCCTGCCTTCTGGAAGACATGATATCGACATTAATGTGCAACAGCCTCAATCTTCAGGCAGCCTCCAACTCAAGATATGACATTTCATTGCATATTTTTTTAACTATTTGAACAAGCAATGATCATCCTTTCTCATTAAAATTTGCCATCTTGTCCACCTCAGAGTGAAATCAACGTGAATTCTCTGCTTTAATGGTCATCATGTTGTTTATTGTTTTAATCTTTTTGTCTTATCTTCTCCTATTTCTTCATCATTTTTCTCCTCTTTCTCTTTCTCCTTCTGTTACATTTATGAACTTGTTTCACCCACACCATCCATCCACCCCTCCCCCCGACCTCCCTCACCAGGTACTCCTCCAGGTATTTTCCACACACACCAAACCCCCTCGCCTATGAAAAATGAAATCTGATTGTCCTCCATCTCCATCATTCATTCTCTCTTCTCTCCCTCTCTTTCTCTCTCTTCGTGGTGGAAAACGTGCTATCTGGCTCTTTTGTTCATCCACCGGCTCATGTGGCCTCCTCCGGTTGCTATGGCAACCTGGTGTATACATTCTGCTCTGGGAAAGAGAGAGAGAGAGAGAGAGATAGTAACGGAGGAGAGAAAGGGATGCAGAGGGATGGCAATCAGGAGGGATGGATAGAGACCGAAGCAAACAGGATGGCGATGGTAAAAGACTGGAAAGGAAGGAAATGTAGACAAAATTCACTACAAGATTAAAAGAAAGCCAAAAAAGAAATAATAAAGACAGAACAAAAAGGTATTCAGAAATTCAACAATTTCTGAATTAACTGGTTCAGTGGAACCAACTTCAAGCCAAATTTGCAGATAAAGTCAAAGCCACCTCAGCATTTCTTAATTTTAATCAGATACAGCAAAGAAGAGCAAAATTGTAATTTAATTAAAAAATATATATATCATTAATCAGAATCCGAGCATTTAAAAACACACTGCTGCAAAGGAAGCAATTCACCCTGGTTTTCAAATGTATGTGTAAATAACTATATGAGGACTTAACATCTGGGAAATTATAACAATTTGTTCACCAATACATAATAAAAAAAAAAAAGAAGATTAGTGAGGAGAATTTTCATTTCTCTTGGGTCTGAATTACCATTAAAATATAGCAGAAAACTTTTATGTATGGAAGCAAAAAGAAAACTGTAAGTAAAAACTGCAGGGATGAATGGACTCTGCATCAGAAAGGAGAGATTAACACACAGAGAAACAATAAAAAACCCATCATCCTCGTCATGGTAGCATCTTCCTCCACCCAGTTGTCTGTGTTTGCCGTCTTAGAAATTCTGCAGGAATCCGAACCCTGCAGACAAGCTTCCATCTGCCATCTTGGCTCCGGTCCAGCGCTGCTCTTTGGGGCCAAAATGGAAGAAATGCTTCCAAAATCACTCAAACAAGACATGTTTCATTACATGGCGAGGCATATTCAGTACATGGCCAGCAGTGTATCATAACTGGGTGGTGGTCTACCCAGCAGGAGGAAGCTGTTTTAGTTGTATTTGGTCAGTTGTGACAGCATAGACAACATAAATTATGTAAAACACAAACAATTTATGATCTAGATATGTAAACTGTCTATAGAATTGACGACTCAATTCAAATAAATCATCTTTTTCAGTAGACAAAGTGTTTTTGTCACCAGATGATTGAAAGACTTTGAGTTGATGCAATCAAGACAAAAGATGTTTTCACTCTCGTATTGATTTACTGCCTCATGAAGATCAAAGTTAAAAAAAACAGAAAACCAGAAATTGTAGGATGCAGAAATATTGTGACACTACATCTTGCTAAGATAAAATATTTCTAATCAAAGCAAAGTCTGTATCGAGGTCCGTTATGAGCTTCTTGCTTCATCTGGTGAAATCTGTGTTTCTTTTATAATTGGTAAAATTGATTTCTGCTTGGTGAAGTACACCACAAGGAGGCGCTATAAGGGAACAACATCAGAAAAGATTATCTTTTGGTTGTCCATCCATAAGGCTTTCTAAAGATTACAGATACGTCTAGTAAATAAAATTGTGAGGTGAGAACAACTCAAGCACTGTTAGAGAATATTAAAGTGGATATTCCCACATTCAACCGTCAGAATGATGATGGTTATATTGACATGACAAACCAGCTTTGTTTCCACTCCAAATGTGCGCAAAACTTTGTCAATAATCTCCTAAGGTAAAACTCCTAAGGTAAAAAAAAAACAAACAAAAAAACACAATTTTGCAATTGCAATGTTTCCATTATGTAAGAAACACAATTCAAATCATGTGATAAGTCATTAAAAAACACCACTTTCTGTCATCTTCTTCGTCTTTTCCGCCAGTAGTAACATCTGGTTATTGGTCACATGACTCGTTTTGTGAAACACAAGAATTTTTGTGAAATAGAATAAATTTCATACAGCAGAAAAAACACCTTTTTTCAAAATTGGAGGTTTCCATTAAACTACATATAT
>CAEFZY010005902.1:0-15056 GCA_903066815.1 Brachyrhaphis roseni
TCTATCTATCTATCTATCTATCTATCTATCTATCTATCTATCTATCTATCTATCTATCTATCTATCTATCTATCTTTCTATCTATCTATCTATCTATCTATCTATCTATCTATCTATCTATCTATCTATCTATCTATCTATCTATCTATCTATCTTTGATTCACCATCATTTCTCAAGTTTATATTAAACTTAAATTCTTTCATATTTTAAAACAGTTTCATTAATGTTGTTGATGATAAACTTTTATCATAACTTTATGATGATAAAAGTTTATCATCATAAACTTATGATAAAAATTATTTTTGTTGGTAGAATGATTAATGACCTTTAACCTTTTCAAATTACATTTCAATTATTTTGCTTTTTATTTCTACTTGAGTTTTATTAATATAATTTATCATTACTGTAACTGAATGGAGAACAAACATGTTTAAATTAAAACAAAATAGAATCTAAAATATATAAAATATTTTATTCTTAAAATACTATAATTTTAACAGAACTTTATATTTTCTGTCTGACATAATTTTTAAATATTAATCAAATGTTCTGATTAATTACTCAATACTTGAGTCAATTTTTAGTAATAAAGTTTTTACTGTAACTTGAATAAAAATAAAGTTATTCATATTGTAGTGAATCTATTCACCTCTATATTTAACCAAACAATAAAATGTGTTTTCCAGCAGCTCTTCATCTTCATCATCACTTCCTCCCAGTAGAACCAGTAGAACCAGTCTGAGCTGATCCACATCAAACCAGTTTGTTCCTGAGGAAACAGAGATTGTTGTGATTTCAGAGACGGAGACCCAGAGGTCAGAGCTTCCTCCATCCTGAAGGTCAAAGGTCAGAAGTTGAGCTGGAGGATCCAGGAGGATCAAACTGTAAATATTGAATATTTATCAGATTTTACATCAAACTGCAGGCAGATTTAATCTGATATCAGCTTTAGCAGGAAGTTGGTTTAATATCTGAGTGTTTCTGTGTCTTTAAGGAAAAACGGAGGGAGGACAGAGAAGGTCGTCACCATGGCAACAGCATCACAGCCAAAAAAACCTCGAAGTCGCTCACTTGCATCACGGGAAGAAAACATTAAGAATGAAGAATTATCTCTGGCTCTGCTGAACATTGATGGTCTGAGAAACAAAATTCCTGAAATTCAACACATTATTGCTCATCATAAGGTTCATGTTGTGGCTCTTTGTGAAACTAAACTGAACAGCACCGTTAAAGACAGTGACATTTATATACCAGGATTCAGCCTGTGGAGGAAAGACAGAAACAACAAGAGTGACAATACAGCACATGGAGTCGCTCTGTATGTTCAGGATCATATTAAAACCAGATTAAGACCCGACCTGATGGATCCTAACGTTGAGATCATTTGGATTGAGATGGAGTTTCCTGACAGTAGAGCAGTTTTACTGGGATGCTGTTACAGACCTCCAAAAGATGGAAAAAAATATTTTGCTCTCATTGAGGAGATAATAATAAGTCTGATGTCAAAGGAGAAAGGTAAAGACATTTTCCTGATGGGCGACTTTAACATTGACTGGTTGTCAGATGAGAAGAAAGAAGCTGAAGATCTTATATCTGATGAGGGTTGGAAGCAGATTGTTAAAGTTCCTACCAGGGTGACTATAGATTCAGCAACATGCATTGATCACGTTTATACTAATATTTCAAACCCTCCACAACCAGAATCCATTCCTACAGGCTGCAGTGACCATAACCTCATTACAGTAAAGGTCAATAGACAGATTCCTCAGAGGAAAGAAAACTTTAGAACAAACAAGTCTAAAAAAGATAAATTTCAGGAAGATATAGAAGCTGGTAATGTGAGTAAGGTCTGTAAATCGACTCCTAATACATCTATAAGCGAAGCTGCGAACAGGTTTAAAGAGATTAGTCTCCAAGAAGCAAATGAACATGCCACGCTAAACACCAAAAATATTTTTATGTTGGAAGACATATTATCTGAACGAGATAACAAAAAGAACGAAGTTATACAAAGAATCTTTGAATTTATAGAGCTAAAAGAAAAAGCTCAGGTAGAGATGAAGAAATATCTGAAAGGGCAAAAGAGAGAAGATGAAAATGATGCTACAGAAAATAATTGAAGAAAAACTTCTAAAGGCAACAATACATCTCAGGGAGCTGCAGCCAAAGAGGGAGATGATCCAAAACAAATCCATCAAATTAAAACTGAATCACAAACGAGTTAAATAACACAAAACTAAACATTGTATGATTTATTGTTTGCTTCTTATTTTAAAGATTCTTCTTATTTCTGCTTATTTTCATCTCTTTTATTTAGCACAAAGAATACAAAACATTTTTATGAGGAAGAAACAATGTGTTGGTTTATAAATCACAAATATTAATGATTATCAATGAAAATATGAGTAAAATATTGTTAAATGTCTGATTTTAACCAAGTGTAGATTATATTTAGAGCAGATCAGAAACAGTCCATGTTTCTGATGAACTGCTTCTAAATAAAATTTATTTTCTATTATTATGAATCTATAATCATGTAAACAGAAATGATTATATTTTAACTCTGATCTCAGTTTATCTTTTGTTTTAGACTTTAAATCAAATATATAATGACATATTTTTCTTTATGTTTTTGTTTATTCTATATTTTATTGTAATATTATATATCTTTTGATGAGTTTAACATGAATTTTGCTGTTTTTCTTTGTAAAATAGTTTCAGTTTGTTGTGTTCATGATGTTCTAATCTCCACCACCAGGTGTCACTGTGGGACACAGAATGAATCAATAAAAGGTTAAAGGTCACTGATTCTGCCTGGTTTTTCTACCTTGTCACTCCACAGAGTCCTGCTCTGATTGGCTGATTGTTGATCTGCTGAATCCGACTGAACCGGATCAGAACCGGATCAGAACCTGGTCATGATTTTAGAAAGAACTAAATTAATCTACATGATTATTAAACAGAATGAATGATAACTAAAGTACATTTCCAGCAGCAAAGCAACACACACTTTCACAGTTTGACATAGTTCCAGACTTTGACTAGGCCAGTGGAAAACCTTCTGTTCTTCCTGCTTTGGGTCGTTTTAATCAATAACTGAAAGATTTGTTGAAAATATTCAGTCATCATGGAAACCAGTGGAGAGTTGGTCGGACTCTCTGGTCCAGAACTCAACTGGTTCCAGTCTAGAACTGGGATTCTGTGTTTCAGTAGGAAACTTGTTATTAAAGTGACAGATTTTCATCCAGATTTAATCTGATATCATCTTTAGCAGGAAGTTGGTTTAATGTCTGAGTGTTTCTGTGTCTTTAAGGAACAACAGAGGGAGGACAGAAAAGGTCGTCACCATGGCAACTCCAACATCAACAGTTCATAAAGATCAGTTAACTACAGGCTTTTTGAACCTAAACAGTCTTATGAATAACATCGATGAGGTTAAAGAGTAAATTAAAACAGAGGAGATGGATGTTCTGTCTCTTTATAGGACTGAACAGCCGAACTATGAAAGATATAAAAACTGTTATTTTTCATCCACCGGACAGAACGAAGAGCAGTAGTTCACCCTGAGGGTGGTGTTGCCGTCTACATTAAGGAAAACATTACAGATTCACTGAATGCAGTCAGGAGAAAGAGCCTGGAGCCGAACACAGATTACAGTTTATAGGGAGAGTTTCATCCATTCACATAGTTGGATAATCAATAACCAGAGCTGTCCCAGTTAAGGCCAGAGAATCTAAACTCCTTCAGACTTTTTCATGATCTCATGCATCAAACAAGGATTATAATAGATTCAGCTAATAATCACAGTAACATTAATTTTTGTCTTTCAGTCAGTTATCAGTTCATCTGAGTCCAGATCTAATTATTAACGTTTGAAGGTCGGTTCCGATCTTAAGATCAAAGGCTATTATTGATATTAAAATGTATCAATTATTGTAGATTTAAGGATGAGAATATGAGGTTTAAGAGTCATTTAATGTGGGAATAATTTAAGTCTTTATCTGATATGAGGAGATTTAAATATTGAGTATGAGAGGAAATCAGAAGATCTTGTATTTCTACCTGCTCTTTGTCCAACAACGTGTGTAAACCATAATAATTAATTTATTTCATTTTTTAATTTCTGTTTTTACTTTTTGTCTATTTGAAATGAATAAACATACAGACAAACAAACAAATAAATAGTATTTGTCTCTGTTTTCTCCTCCTGATCTGAGAAATGAAACAAAATGGCTGAAAAAAGCTGAGCGTAAAAATGCAGGAAGCAGAAAAGCAGCTGTGGTGAGTTCAGGCTGCTGACCAGCAGGGGGCAGCAGACTCAATAATATATTAAAGTTTTAAATCAAACATAAAATTTACTGATATAAAATAAAAGTTTTCATGGAGCATAAAACAGCAACATTGAGAAAAAAAATAAATTAATTTCCAATGACATCATCAGCTGTTCTTCCTGTTTAGATTTTCAAGAAATTATATTAACAAATTAAATATTAATAGAACAAAATAAATGTTCAATTACTTTCAAGACAATCTAATTAAAATTATGGAAATATTTTAGATTTCCCATAGATAATAATGAATGTATAAATTCATTCTAGTTGTGTCATAAGCTGTGATGTTTTCATTCATGAAACAAATATATAAACATCTTATAAAATTACAACTGATTATTTTATAGAATAAAGCGACGTTGAGCATCCATCAATACCTGAATATGAATCTCAACATGAAACATAAAGTTTTATGCTTCCAGCTTCAACAGCAGAACCGACTGAGATCCAGAAACAGAAACAGGAAGTAAAGCAGAGAAACAGAAAAGTTTTAGATTTTATGAAAAGGAGAATTAAGATGATCAGATCCAGTTGGTGTGAAATATTTAATGGAGCAAAGATTTAATAATCCATAATGACCAAGATAACTATAGCAGATCTAAAATAACAATGTCCAGAAATTATAAATAAGATGATTAAATGTGAATATTAAGAGAATTTTGAGTGACTAAATGGTTGAGATTTATTTTATTTGTCAAGACTGTTGAAGCTTCAGATTCTCTGTCTGAATTAAAAGAAGCTCTGATAACAACTTGACTTTTTGACAACACAAGAACTGAATAAAACTTTAAAGTCCAAACTAGTTTCAGACTCTCTGAACTCTGAACTGATTTTATTTTAATCTACAGATTTTATATTTAATCTGCATCTTATTCTGAGTTGACCAGGTTGAAAGTTTGTTACTTTCTTGGTGAAAACAGTTAAATGTTGAAAACTGTTCAGTTCTGCTGGTTTGATAGAAACTTTGTGATAAATAAGAGGAACCAAAACTTTCAATCTTAAAATAAATCAGTATATTTTCTGTCAGTATCTGATGGTTTCTTCTCTTCTGTGTCTCATTTTCTAAATGTTTAATGTAACTTAGAGACCCGACCATAAACCAAACGTCTGTAATCTTTAAACGAGTTACAGAATATCAAAAACCAGTCTGGAGAATAAAACAGGTTTAGAAAATGCTGCAATATAATATTTAGCTTTATGTTTTTTAAATTTATTTTATTTTACGTCATGTTCCTGTTCCTGTAATTTACTGTATGAAGAAACATTATTTCTAGTCTGGATCATAATTTTGTCATAGAAATGTACACTTTATGTTTTTATTATATAAAACCTTTTGGACTTTCTTGTTGCTGATTTGTGGAATAAACTTTCCTCGCCTGTTATGACGAGTTTATTTCAAAGGAACAAAACCATCTGATGGACTTTGATATTTGCATTGTGAACATTTGCATTTAGTCAAACAGGTGAAACACAGAGGAGGAATTTACCAGAAACAGAACCAAACAAAGTAGGATTCAGTTTCTATTCACTACAAACTTCAATAAAACTGCAAAAATGCTGAAACACTGAGTTCCTTTAAATCAGGTTTAAACCATCCTTAGAGTTTCCTCTAATTATTAACAACTGGAACATCATCATTCTAGTCTGAATCATAACAGTATCATGGAAATGTACACTTTATGTTTTCATTATGTAAAAATTAATTAATATTATTCATGTCCTTTTGGACTGTGTTGATGCTGATTTGTGAAATAAACTTTCCTCATCCATTATGAGAGTTTATTACAAAACGAAAGAAGCCATCAAACATCTCAGGTACATCAGCTGTAAACTTTCTGCATGGATCATGTAAAACAGATGCAGCTCAGGGAAAACAGGATGAGTTCAGTCAGTGTCTCCTTTAGTTCTTCCTATTCCTTTTCTAACAGAAAAGTAGCAGCAAACACTTTGTTCTTGGTTATGTACGCACGTTTTCTCTGTTTTTGAACGCCTGTTTGAAATAAATAAGTCAAATTAATTTTATAACATTGCAATGATTCAATGTCACATTCTTCCTGAAATAGAGATAAGCTCAGAAATGGAGCAAATCCATCAAACCAGCACCAGAACTAGATGTAGACTCTGTCTCTGAAGGTTTCAGGTTCAGCAAATCATACAAATAAAACCAGAAGCTTTTAGCTTTGGAGAGATTGATGCTAAAACAGTGGAGAGATTGCTGGTGTATCTCTGTGATCATGTGATTCATGTAAAAGATGAAACTGAGGCTGAACTGATGAAACTTGCAGCTGATCACATCTCTGCTCCCATCTGTCACATCCTGAACAGATGTCGCCTCACTGAACTGATTCCTGATGAGCTGAAAAACATCAAAACTTTCCCATTTTCAGGAAACGAGCAGAACGGAGCTGATAGTGTCCAGGTCATGTTAGGCTTCATCTATCACATCATTATTTCCCTGCGGATCATTCACTTCTATCAATAAGATGATTATTTTAGTAACTCCTGAAGATCCAACAGCAGGAAAACAGTTCAGATGTTTTCTTGGCTTCCAGTTTTCTGTTTCACACTCATGATGCGTTCACTGACAAACCGAGAACTTCTGTTTTTTCTCTTATTACAAGTTTTCTCTCAGTTGCCTTCTCATTAAATCCTCTTCATCTTTCTCTTTTTAAATCACCACCACATATAAAATAACCTTCAGCTGCTTTCTCTGAAAATACTTCAATATTTATGATGGGAGATTAGAAACTGATATGCACAACAGATTAAATGAACAATTTAAAAAATGATTGAATGATTGTAGTTTTGAATATTAATTCTCACATTTATAAAACAAACATGTTCATCAGAATCATCTGTAAACAATGTAAGTGATGGAGATATTATTTATTGTTAATTCTAGAATAATTTAGTATTTCATTGCTTCTTGCTAACAAACACAGTGAACCAACAGGATGGAGCTAAATATGGATTTACACAGAAAATTAATTCAAATCACAAACAAATTGATCAGCAGCTGAAGAGAAGCTACTTTGTTTCAAAAACAAGGAAGTTCTGCTCCGGAAATTAGAGATTTACATGATGCTAATGTTCCCGCTGCACCAGGGCGCCCCCTGCTGGTGGAGGGCCTCAGCAGCTGCTCCAGTCTGACTGAAATAAATCAGATTCTGGACCAAAACTGAATAAAAAGAAGCAAAAAAACTCTGAAAGGCTTTTAGTTTTTGCAGAATTGCTTCTTTTCCTGCTTATCACCGAGCAGATTTATTAACGCTGTGCTGCTTGGTGAGAAGCAACAATATTTATCACCAAAAACATCAGACAGTGAGAATGATGATGAGTTATCAGTTCTGCATTTTATGCAAATTATGATTTTCTTCATGACATTATTAGTCCACCATGTTTGTATTCAGACTTATGTTTACAATAAAAACATGAAATACAGAAACTGTGTATCATCAATGCATTAATTTAATATACTGATAAAAAGTTGCTTTGTTCTATAAACTCGATTCACTAAGAGAAACTCATCATATAGATTAACTACACTCTGTTTTCAAGCCTTTTTCTGGTAATTATGATGATTTTCTGCTTACTGTAATAAAAATATGACATTTATCATTGGATTATTTCCTCCAACCATAAAAAGTAATTTAAAATGTATCACAGAAATGTAGAAACATTTAGCAGGACAGTTAGCTGCTATCAATCATAATCACAATAAATATATAGAATATTGAAAACCTTTTATTTATAAATAAATAAGCTCAATGAAATGTAACATGGAATATTTTTCATTTAGTATCAGATTTATTCACAACAGGAAAATCCTCCTGTTGCTGCATAGAGTTAATATTATTATTAATATTAATATTCATATTAATATCTTCTTTCTGCTCTTGTTGCAAAACAAACCAGAGAATCAGAGACACAAAGAGTCAAAGACAGAAATCAACCTGCAGCATTAAACTCACCTTCTCATCAGATTCATTTTTATTGTCTGGCAGATTTTAAAATTCATAATTATATTCCTAATAATTAACTGTTAACAAATGAATAATTTCACTTTTCAAGGTGAATCTATAATCACAATCAGACCTGGACTGTGAATTCAAGTTCAATAGAAGAAACTTCTTCCTTGTTGGTGCAATGGGAGTTTGGTGTTTGTCCCAGAGGGAACTAGAGCTCCCCCTAGTGACCACTTCCTGCCACTACTGCCAGAATACTGGCTGAAATGTTTTATTTAAAAGTTGTGAGTTTGTATTAAGGATCAAATACAAACAAACTTCAGTATTTTCTTATTTATTTTGACTCATTTTAATAATATTTCTTACTTTTTGTTTCCCCACCAGGGGCTTTTTGTGGCTCTAGTGTCCCTTATTAGACAGCAGGCTGACAGGAAGGGGGTAATGAGGGGGGAAGACATGCGGCAAATATTGTCAGGTCCGGGAGTCGAACCTGCGACGGCCACGTTGAGGACCCAAGGCCTCCAGATGTGGGTCGCGCTAACCGCTACGCCACCACGGCACGCCTAGTTCTTACATTTTTAATGTCTTTTTGCCCTTTCACCTGCTTGTCTTGTCTGCCCTTTCACCTGCCAAGTAATAAATAAAATAAAATATGTAGAAATTTGTGAGACCTAAAGCTGGAATTTGAATTTGATGCACTGAAAAAGTCTATTTTTTCTATGTATTAAAAACATTTAAAACTATGATATTTATTTTTTGTTACTTTTAAAGAGAAAACATCTTTTAATCATCAGGACGGCTTCAGTCGTCATGGAAACTTTCCAAAATGTTATCTGAATTTTTAAGTTCTGAAATTACATAAAACTTTCAATAAATAAAGTTTAACTGGGGATGAATGGATCAGTTTACTAGGACCAATCATGTCCAAAGTATTTGTTACTATTTTGAGGCTGAGCAGGAAGAGCAACTGAATCAGTTTATGTTCATATTTTCTTCCTGCTATGCGTCACCAGTTTGAGTTTCTTTGTTGGGCTCTCAGTGACTCGGCCTCGCCCGGCTGCAGAATGCGGCTCGTCTTCGTTCCTGTCGAGTTTCTGTCCCTCCAACCTGCTGCTGCCTTCGTCTCCATCTCCTCACAAACTGTTTATTCTGCTTCAGTCACTGATATGAACAGGATCTCAGTCTGGACAGGAATCTAAACAGGAAGCTTTGGATCTGTTGCTATTTAAATCTGTTTCTGTCTGTGGAGCAGCAGGTGTGTCTCACCTGAGTGATGCAGCTGATAATCAGCAGGTGAGACCTGCTTTAATGAGCAGGAGGAATCCAGCCGAGCAACAAGCTGCCAAACTTCCTGCTCTCTCAACATTCCTGTCCAGGTTTCGCTGCAGACTTTAAATCTTTACTTTGAGTTTAAAGACGGAGATGTGATCAACCTGATCTCCGCTGGTCCCTGCAGGACCCAAACAGGTGGAGATGAAACACATCAGTGGACAGAAAGTTTAAATCACACCTGATAAACTAATGGAGGCTGTTTTTCAGAATAAAAGCCTTTATCTAAGCTCCTGTTTCCTCCATATTTACCACAGAGCTGTTAGCATAAAGACGTTGAGCTAACTGAAATATTTGAGTTAAAATAAACTGTTTAGTTTTATTCACATTAAACATGTTTTAAAGTGACGCCGGCAGCAGCTTGAAGTTTATGAATAAATAATATCAACATAAAGTAAAACTTTATCTGAAGTAAAATTGATCTAATTTCATTTAGTGAGACAGTTTGTGTCAAATAAAGTTCATTTTCTGACCTGTGATTCTTTTCCTCAGGTTTGTGTCGTCGAGTTTCAGGGAGATTAAATCACTGATCAGTTTTTAGGATCAATTTAAAAACAGTTTCAGTCAAACTCAACGAATCATAATCCAGTTATTAAAAATAAACCTGATGTGACTTAAAATGCATAAAGGAACATAAAGTTTTTCAATCTGCATTTTGTTACCAAAACAAATGAGTTAACTGGTATTTAATATTAGATTATTAATATTAAACCATTAAAAACACTTTTTAAATTCAGGAACAATTAAATGTTTAAACCTGGTTAAAAGTTAATATCTAAAGTAAATTTAATCTGCATTCAATCTGAACACATGTTCTTATCTATTGAATATGAAAATACTTTATAATTATGTCAGAGCAGAAGAAGCTTCTGTTTTCTTCATATCTGCACAATTTATGATTCTCTTTAAAAAACCGTCTCACCTGGAGACTCGACCTTTGACCTGCGTCCATCAGGAAGACAGAAACATTAAAACAGATTAAAGTCAACCTGACATTTTAAACATGTTTTAGTATTTAATTCTATTTTCTGCATTTATTTAGTTTGTCTTAATTCACTGGTTGGAAAACAACTGAATCATTTTTACATTATTCAGTTTTCACTCAGAAAATGAACAAGTTGAATTAAATTAAAATCTGATTAAAATATTTCTGCCTTGTTGGATTAATGAAGTAAATATGAAAATAAAATATTTTCTCATAGTTTCTGCTGAGCGACTCGTTGATCTGATTTCAATCTGTCAGGTTTTTGGTTTCAGCCCAGAACAGATTCATCAGGTTCTGAACAAAATAAAACTTCAATAGTAGAAACCAATAAACCATCGATTCAACCGTTTCACTATTTATGAATAAAAATGAAACCAAACTGGAAAATAAAATAAAAGCCAAGATAAATTTCTTACAGGATCAGTTCTTTGTTTTCAGTTCTACAGCAAAGGAAACTTTGGTTCCAGTGGTTCTGTTGGCCCGGCAGCCGGACATCAACAGAACCACTGAGTTCATGAAGAGACCAGTCAGACCAGTAAAGAGGTTTACTGGTAGTACTGGAGGATAATTCTGGGTTTTATTGGCTTTGGATGTCAAAAAGCTGCTGAACAAACTAACAAACATTAAAGTTGATTTTTATCATTTATTTGATTTAATCGTCCTGATAAAACTAATAAATCAGGTTTTAATGTTTGTTTTACTAGAAACTCCAAAAGTTTCAGCCTAAAACTGAAGTTTGGTGTTTTGGATGTGAATGAAACTCAGCTGGAGTCCAGAGGTGGAGGATCAGGTGCAGCAGGTGGAGCAGGTGAGGGAGCCGACAGGTAACCCGGCCCGACAGGTAACCCCTCCCTGCTTCAGGCCCGACCGGTCCGGCCCGGTCCGGTCCGGCCCTCATTCCTGGCTCTGTGGGAAGCTGCAGTATAAAGTGAGGAGTCGAGGAGCAGAACTCCACAGCGGAGGAGAACCGGACAGAACCGAACCGGACCGAACCGAACCGAACCGAACCGATCCGATCCGGACCGATCTGACCCGACTGGAGCCACGCTGCCGATCCTCTCTGGTCCAGTGGTTCTAGATAGTTCAACAGCAGTCAGCTCTTGTGAAATGTTTAGGACCACTTGATCCGGGTCAAGGAGTGATCGTCTGCAGAACCTCTGGAGGGATCCAGTGGATCCAGGATCTGTGAGATTTTATTTAAACTCTAAAAGCTTAAAATGTTTCAGGAAATGATGTTTTGTTTTGTTCTTAACTGAATGTTTGAGCTTCTTCTCATCACTTATTGAGTCCTGAAAGTTTAGAAATGATCCTAAAATGTGAATTAATGCTTAGTAATGATTTAATAATTAATGTTTTATGTCTTATTTTATTATTGTGTAATTAATGTAGCTAATTTATTGAGATTTTGAGGAACAATCTAATCCTGAAAACCTGGAAGTTAAAGAAAAACACAGTAAAATCTGTTGATGTTAAACTTTTATTTCTCCATCAGTTTCTGGTTTTTGATCCTGGTTGTTTCTGATGTTTTTAGTCAAACACTTGATCTTTAGGCTTTTAGTGTTTAAAGTTTGTGTAATTTGTAACTAAAATGTTTATTAATGTTTGGAACAATAAATTTTTCCTCTTCAGCCTCATTGCTGCAGGTTTTGTGTTTTTACAGTTTTTACTTTAAGTTGTTTAAAACCTGAAGTTGAAACTGAACCAGATATTAATCTGTCTGATGAAAAGTCAGTCTTAAGTGCTGCAGTTTTTGAAGTTGAACCACTGATGTATCTCTATCACCACGGTAACGCAGTAACCATGGTAACCAAGGTAACACCTGTAAAACCAGTTCCCCCAGTCTAATCGACTCTTCCAGGAATCAAAAAGAACCAGGAAGTTTGTTTATTTCACAATCCAGTTTAATTAAGACTAAAAATGTCTTTCAGTTCCTGAATGAACCTGAGATCCAACAGAAACAAACCACAGAAAACCAACATGTGATTTAATGATAATTAAAGGTTTTATTTGTCTTTCTATTATTTATTATGACATGATTCATTTACTATTTTTGGCCTTTTGAATCAAATCAGATTCATGTAAATTTAGACTTTTATTTCTAAACTAGATGCAGAAATGAATGAATGACTTAAGTTAAGATGATTTCTTTAAATCATTCAAACTTTGTGTCAGATTTTCCTAAATGTGACTCATTTTAGTTTATAGAATTTAGTTTTTAGCTTCATGACATCACTTCCGGTTCTGACGTGTTTCCTCCTCTGTTCATCTCATCAGTTGGTTCTGACTTTAGTCCGAATGTTGGACCTGCAGTCCAGGCTTTGCTTCACTTTACTTTAAATAAAGGGAAATAAAAAAATAAGTAAATAAAGTTTAAAACTGCAAACAGGAGAAAAAGCTGCTGATTTTCATCATCAGTCAGTGACGTTTCATCTCCAGATTTGTATCAGTTTTTTGGGTTTGGAGACAGAACCAGTTCAACCAGGAGGGGAGATGCAGTAACAACACCTGTCCACTAGATGGAGCTCATTGACATGAAAACCTTTACAGGAACCAGTTCAATAAAAAAAGAACAGTTCATTCTGCTGTAAACGGATCTTCAGGTGGAGAAAAGATTTAAACTAAAGTGAAACAGAAAATATCTGCTTCCTTTGTGATAAACAGGAGGAAATATTTTAATCATGAAATGTTCATAGTTTAATCTGTCCAGCAGGTTTTACTGATGCATTAATCCTGAACAGGAAACTAATAATAAACCTGGTTTAATGGAAACCAGTCCATCCTCCCAGTGGGTTGGTCCGGAACCAACCAATCAGCGTCCAGTTTGGTTCCGAGTCCAGCTGTGATCATCACACTAACGAGCTGCAGAGATTCAGGCCTTTAATCTGAAAGGAAACGCCTGGTCCTACGTCATCAGAGGGTCTTACGTCATCAGTGCGGAATGAGTAAATGATTACATTTCCAAAACACAACGGAGTCTGGAACAATGCAGGAAGGTATTTGTGTTTGATTCTGTGTGTAAATATCATCAGTATCTTTATGGCAGAATGAAAACATGATGCAGAAACTGATGTGTTTATAAGAAACAATTTAAAATGCTGTTTATGTTTAAGCATTTTGACAACCTGTATTATTTAAATCATTATTCACCCGTTTTGGACAAAATGCCTCTGACAGCGTTCAAAGAATGAGACTTTGTGCCTCATTCTTCTTCTAAGAAAGACTTAATGTTGAAATCTCATTGTTTCCCGGAAGTGACCTCACAGACCGGATGTAGAGGATTTTCATCTTTGTCTCAGTTTTGGAAAAGACAAAAATTACTCAAAAAATGTCTCTTGATACATCGAGTTTCACTACTTCTGACTTTATAACAGTTTGTGAAGGTTTGCACTACTTCCGCAAGAGGGCGGGGCTTAGCTGCGTCATGTCAGCCATTTTGAATACCAAAAAAAACCCAACAACTACATATCACAAAGAAATCTGTAGTATGAAATATTTGATTATCTTTGATTAAAGGCCATCACAGCTTATTAAAGCTTATTGAACGTATAATCAGATTTATTTGTATATAATATAGATGAGGTTCAATTATAACACTTTACTATGTGATTTTATCCCATAATGATTTGAAATTAAATCAACAGGAAGTTCAGCAACATATACAGAATAAAATAAACAAATGAAATAAATGATTTATGTTATTATAGATCCTTGTGTTTATTTCTGTTCTGACATCCAGAAATATACATTCACATTTTGAAAGTATATTTTTATCCTACTCAGGTGCAAATATCTGGATTAGATTCTGCTGTCCTTAATAACTAAATATTTTTATGTTGAAACTTTCAACTAAAAGTGTTTAGCATCATACATATAGAAAGTAGAACAGCTGAACTGATCAGTGCTTAAAAATATTAAAATAGAATAACATCTGCTGATGTTATTATCGTAACATCAATAGAATAGATGCTGCCTTTATTTTTGTAAAAGAACCAGAGAAAAAATAAAGTTTAGTTTTCCTGGTGTTGGTCAGGACTCTGGCAGCAGCATTTTGAGTCAGTACAGATATTAAAGATGATGTTACAAACATAAAGGAAAATGAACAAACTAAATGTAGATGATCTGAGCCAGTTAGCCTCCCTGATGCTAACCGATTAGCTGTGTTTGGTCATGCTAACCTATTAGCTGTGTTTGGTTATGCTAACTGATTAGCTGTGTTTGGTCATGCTAACTGATTAGCTGTGTTTGGTCATGCTAACTGATTAGCTGTGTTTGGTCATGATAACCGATTAGCTGTGTTTGGTCATGATAACCGATTAGCTGTGTTTGGTCATGCTAACTGATTAGCTGTGTTTGGTCATGCTAACCGATTAGCTGTGTTTGGTCATGATAACCGATTAGCTGTGTTTGGTCATGCTAACTGATTAGCTGTGTTTGGTCATGCTAAC
>CAEFZY010005910.1:0-7500 GCA_903066815.1 Brachyrhaphis roseni
ACAACACAAAAACCTCTGAAGACACTGAGAGCAACTTCCTTCTTCACCAGATGGAAACAAGATGGAGGATCAGATTTTAGTGTTGGAGGCTAGCGACGTTAGCATGTTTGTTTTGGTTGTATTTACCCAGAATGCCCTGCGCTGTTGTCCACTTCCTGCTTTTGGAGCGGTCTCTGTTCTGTTTCAGCACATATGCATTCAAACCGAACCAGAGTTTCAGGCGGATTCGGTTCTGTGTTTCGGTACGAACCGGATTTTCTAGACAAACGGACTGGAGTTGATTTAAATCATCCTAAAAAGAACTGATGGAAATGAACCTAAAGCAGCAAATCTGCTTTTATGGAAGTTCTCACACTGTTTCTTATTAACTATTGAATGCTTTTGATCACCAGAACCAGAACCTTGTCTGTAATATTTCCCAGTTTTTGTTCCTTTTGGGTTAAATTTGTCTGGTTTGCTGAAGGTCTGATGAGAAAGTTTGATTTGAATCCGATCCGGCAGCTGGATTTGCTCCGGCCTCAGGTTGTTGTATTTTGGGACGTCGGCCTTCGATTTCCACCCGTCAGCTGATGATGATGTTGATGATGTCAACACTCCCAGCAGTGACTGCAGACCAGTGATATGGGCTGAGAGCCGCAGAGACACGTCCAGTATGAAACCAGTTCATTCTCTGAGCTTCTCTCTGGTTCACTGGGAATTGTGGGAATTGCTGTCATGTTTCATGTTTCGGTCGCTGGTGATTGGTTTGACCCGGCTGGCTTTTTGACCATCATCCAATCAGAGAGCGGGGATTGGAAATGTCTCAGGGTGAAAAGAGAGAAATAAAAAGAGTTTATTGATCTGAAGGAAGTCGTCTTCATCAGCTGGTGATCGATATCCATCTGATCGATCAGATGTGATCCTGTAAGAGACAATTATCCTGTTTAGACTCTGGAGTCAGGATGAAATGTGTAAAACCTGATAAAATGTAACAAAACATTTTGTTAAAGAGTTAAAGAGCTCTTTCTATTGTAGGGGTGACCAACGTGGGTTTGTCCTTGTCTCAGTCTTCAGTTTAAAACCTGCAGATAAAATGAACTCGCTGCTCATCACACGAGTTCAGTTCATTAATCTGTTTTTTTTTCTTCGTGTCTGAGCCAAATGATTGAGAACTGTAGCTTTAAAACTGCACAGTTTTTACCTTTTCTTCCTCTAAATTTCTGTTAATTTCCACTAAAACTTTTGCAACTTTGAAAATAAATCAGCTTTTTTTTTTTACTCTCCCTAAAACATGGTTTGTTATTCTGCAACCTCTGGATTTTTAAAGAAAATATTTTAAGATGCTCCTTCCCAGAATTACCTGGTTTGACTCGTCCGCCTGGTTTTTACTCACTTCCTGTTCTACTGCTTTGATTTCCTGGACCAGCATGACCCCAGGCCTCCGGTGCTGATAGCAGAGCGTGTGTGTGTGTGTGTGTGTGTGTGTGTGTGTGCAGAGTCGTATCTCTCTGAATCGCAGCCTCACCCTCTCATTACTCCCAGAAACAGAGGAAACTCTTCCAGGAAGTTCTCAAAGTTTGTCTCCTTGGAGATGCAGGAAGTGTTTCTGCCGAGCTTCTAGATTTACACACAAAGTCGTGACTGTGATGCACGGTGGTGGCAGCATTATGCTGTGTGGGGAGGATAAGGACAAGGGTACAATGGTTTAGATCAAAGCTGATTCATTAGTGGGAATGACCTAGTCAAAGTCCAGCCCTAAATCCACTTGAATGGATCAATGGAAGAAGGAACGGATATATGGAAGAATGTTTTCCTTCCCCTTAACTTTCTCTGTGGCTTCCAGCTGAAACGTGACTGAAAATAGTTCTGGGTGTGAATAGTTTTTCGTGGATCCGAGAGGCGGAGCGGAAGTTAACCCGGTCAGTGATGCGTGGCGCCCCGCAGCCAGTCAGCTGCTCGGCGGGAGGCGTGGCTCTCCGCCCGGCTGCCTCCTCCAGCTGCCCGCCGCTCCGCCGCTCCGCGTCCCAGCAGAGCGTCCGGTCTGTGGGTAAACGCTGGCTGACCGCCCGGTCCTCTCCACCGGATCTGACCGTGAAACCGGCGAGGAACCGGACAGGTAGGAGCTTCCGGGAGTTTATTGATTATTGGGAATAATAGAAAAGGTTTGATCTGATCTGGTTGGAGGAAAAACTGAGTTTCTCTTTTCACTATCACTGATTTTCTAAATGCATCGAGTTTTATTTTCAACAGCCTGAAACTTTCTTCTAATTTTAGAAAAAAAAAACGTTTTTATTTATTTTTCTGCTTTTGTGGGAATGAAAACCTCGAGCTGAAGTTTCTGTGTTTCTTCTTGTCTGTATATTTAAATGAGATCAGATTTAGTTTAACATGATTCTGAATCAAGACAGTAAAGTTTCACCTGAAAGGCAGAAAGTTTTCTCCATCATTACTTTGTTGGCCAGAAGCAAAATGTAATTTATAACTGCAATAAAAATCTGACAAGTCATAAGTTTAGAAATGGCCAACCGGAGTTTTAACAAGACTTTAGTCTATAAAGAAGCAGAAACACAAGAAGGAGAAAATGAACAATTCTGATTATTTACTTTTATTTTTATTAAGCTCCAATTCGTCTTTCATTGCTAATTAGATGTGAGCGATAAAACGGCTGTGTGAATGATTTAGTGTCCGAATGAACAGAAGAAAGTTGACGTCACACAGCAGCGCATTGTGTGCACGGGGCGCCGCCCTGGAGGGGGCGCCAAAATGCAGGTGCATTTTTTCTGTATTATAAAATCTGTTTGTTTCAATGGTTTGTAGGTCAGTTTAGATAGAAAAAAAAAGTGAATTTCTGCAAAAACACAGAAACTTTTAGATTAATCAGAAATTTTCTAGGAAAAACTTTGAATTTGTTGATTTTCTGTGTTTGTTTGGATGTTTTGATGCTGCATGATATTAGCAAATTTTGTAATGATTAGAAAAAAAGGAGTACATTTCTGCCAAAAATCTGATCTTTTCTAGAAAAAAACTTGGAAATTTCTGAGCTCCAAAAGTTTAAAAATACCTAAAAAAAAAAAACCTCAGAAATGTCAAAAATAATAATAATAAAAAAACCTGAACATTTTCTGCCAACTTTAACGTTTTCTCCTCACATCGTTATGGAGGAGTTTTGGTCCACTCTTCATCATTTCAATAAGACGAATGTCTGGACTTTGACTAGGCCATCTCAGCTGCTGCTTTGGTTTCGGTCAAGCAGCTTTTGGACAAACAGAACAGCTGTTACTGTAGATTCGGCTCTTATCTACCAACGCTGAACAGGAGCGACTGGTTTACGTACTTTAGATCAACATTACATTATTTTTATTTCCTTTGGTTTGTTATTTTGTTTGTTTTTTTCCTTTAATTCCTGTAAAAACTTTTTGTCTTGTGGCTGAAAATGTCCCATATAAATAAAATGACCTTCACATCATCACATCTCCTCCACTTCGCTTGATATTCAGTTCAATTATCATGATGATGAAAACAGATGAGATAAATTCTTAAACTTTGAATATATTCAAACAATAATTTCTTCATATAAATTGAGTTTTTATTTCTCGTTCTTTCTGGGAAACGAGTCGGGAAGTTTGACGTGAATCTTAAAAGTTTTGTTGTGAATGAATGAATGAATGAATAAATGAATGAATCCTCCGACCCGCCGGGTCTTTGTTGGTTCTGAAGGACAAAACGTGTGAAAACAACTTTTCCTCTTTTATGATGATGATTTATGATTCTGGGTCAATATTTGAGTCTGGATTGTTTACATTTGGGTCGAAGTGCAGAAGCTGCTTCTGTTTAGCAGAAACTTTAAAAAGTTCTGATTCTAGTTAACAGAACCGGTTTTATCTGAAGAACCTTCTGGACTCAGGTGAGACGAACCTGATGATGCTCATCAGCTGCTGAAGATTTAATTAGTTTTTAATTTAACTTTATTTAGTTAGATTTTATTTCTGTAAACGGTTCTGAGTAACGCCTGGTGTGAAAAATCAATTTGTATTGATTGATTGATTGGTTTGGTTGATTGATGAAGTTTTTGTCATTTTGAACTGAACAATTATTTTGAGGAAGTGAGAATTTCCCTTAAAGTTACAGTTGTGATTTTCCGCAGTGGTTCTGTTGAGACTTTCTGAGCAGTCAGCGTCTGTTTCCTGGTTTCTCGTCTTCAGTTTGATTTGAACTCCAGTGTGAAGCAGGAAGTCTCTCGTTCAGCCCAGCGACGTTTTATAAACCTTCAAACCTGAAACATGTTTCCAGTCGATCGTTCGGACTTTCCTCAGTCGTTTGGTGGAGTTCTGGTTCTGTCCTAGTCAAATCCTGGCCTCTCAGCTCTGCTTGTCTGCTTAACTAAATGGGCAGAGTGAATCTGTTTGTTTTCTTTACTCTCAGGAATCTCTGGAGGAAATTAAAGTGTAAACTATCTGAAAAATGTCACTTACTGTTTTCTCTGATGCTCATTTATCTTTTCAGTTGATTTTCCTCCCAGAGTTTAGATGGTTGAAACATCTGGGTTTGTTCTTCAGCCACAGGAAGTCCTAACTGTTGTTTAGTCATGGGAAAAACTAAGTACACCCTTCAAACATGATGAAAATTATTCTGACTTTAGAGCCATTTTTATTTTATTGAAAAAAGATTAATAAGTGAAAAAACTTCACGTTAAAATAATGTCTTAAAATGTCTTAAATTCATTTTAAGATGCAAGTTAGCTTTAAATATGCTAACTCATGTTTTAAATTGTTCTTCAGTGTTTCTTTCCTCAGTAAAAGTTCTCATTTTGGACTCATGACTTTATGCTAAATCAATTAGGAAACATGGAAATTACTTTACATGGAATAAATGCTGGAAAATATTTAGAGAGATAGGTGTCCATGCATCCTTAAAAAGTCTTAAATCCATAAAAAACAGAGGCCTTAAAATGTCTTAAATTAATTTAAAGAGTGTAAGTTAGTCTTAAGTATGTTAATCACATCTTACATCTTTTTTGTTGCTGGATTATTTAATGTTTTTTTGTCTGGTTATGATAATAATTTGTTCATGAATCGAGAGACAAACAAGAATCAAGAAATAAACAAATTTGTTGTTAAAACAAGAAACAAATGAAAACTTTGTAGTTTTAATAATATAAAACTTATCTCTTTAAAATGAAAACATTTCTCATTTTGAGTCTTTTTTTAACTGTTTCTCTTATAATGTGAAAGTTTCTCCTGAATGAATTTATTTCAACATTAAATGCATAAATTAATGTAACTGCTGCTTTTCTGTTGTGTTTTTCATCTTTGCTTAATAAAAACCAACAGATGGAGAAACTTTTCTCCCTGCAGCTTCTAATAATATTAAACCTAAGACATTACAGCTCATTATTGCCTGAATTAAATCTGTTATGGAGTCAGATCTAATTTACCTAAACGGGTTTAAAATGGGATTTAGTGAACGTTTCCCCTCTGGTTTGAGTGGAAAGTGAAACATTCAGTTCAAACACTTTAAGGATCCTGGAGGCAGAAAAACTGTTGGAGTCATGAGGACGAAGCACAAAGTTCAGCTGTTTCCACTGCAGGATGAATCTGTTCTGTGTTTGATGGGGTTTGGATGTAATGATGTTCTGGTTCTGGTTCTGAACGGTGTCGTTGGTGTCGGACCGCCTGCAGGAATGTGATGAGCTGGTTTGGGTTTGATGTTTTGCTGAATGTCGGCCTGTTGGGTTCAGAGAAACACTGAGTGGTTTTAATGAAACCACTCTAATGTTTGTTCAGTTGTTTTCTTTATAACTTTGTAATTTTCTGTTTTTATCATGAAGAGCAACTTGAACCTCCTCACTGTGAAACATCCTCTAAATAAATCTGGTTTGTTTTCCATCCAGTCTGCCATGTTGACTTCCTGTTTGGTTGGTAAATAATGACTCTGTTGTGTTGGACTGAACTAATCTCTGGAATATCTCAGATTATCTTTATTCCGTCCTGAAGCCTGTTGGACTAAAACCAGGTTTGCTGTGTTTTGTGAATGTTGAGGATGTTGGCAGCAGAGGGTTACTCACCCTGAATGTTTCAGACTCTCTGCTGTTTCCTCTGTGGAGACGCTGAAAGCTTCAGGACAATCCGCTGCAAACCGTCTGGGCGTCCTGAGTAACTGAATAGTTAAAGGCCAGCCCTCATCAGCGTTAGCAGTTATTGATCTGCGGCTTCGGAGGACAGATTGTTAGCGACAGCAGGAGATGGAAAACAAATTAGTTCAGTGATCAGGTTAGGATGAACCAGAGGACACATCAGTCAGACCTAAAGGTCCAGCTGACCTTTCAGAAAACATTCACTGTTTAAGAACAAATGTTCTGAAACTGCAGCTAGAGAGGAAACTCATGACTCCTGGTAGAAAGCTGGGATCTTTTATCCTAAATGTCTGGTTTACATCTCTGTGGCATAAAGAGACCAAAGATCCTCACTGATCCCCAGAGGATCCAGTGGAAACCAGAGGAACCAGTAGAAACCAGAGGAACCAGAGGAACCAGTGGAAACCAGAGGATCCAGTGGAAACCAGAGGATCCAGTGGAAACCAGAGGAACCAGTAGAAACCAATGGAAACCAGAGGATCCAGTAGAAACCAGAGGAACCAGTAGAAACCAGAGGAACCAGTAGAAACCAGTGGAAACCAGAGGATCCAGTGGAAACCAGAGGAACCAGTAGAAACCAGTGGATCCAGTAGAAACCAGTGGAAACCAGAGGATCCAGTGGAAACCAGTGGAAACCAGAGGAACCAGTAGAAACCAGAGGAACCAGTAGAAACCAGAGGAACCAGTGGAAACCAGAGGATCCAGTGGAAACCAGAGGAACCAGTGGAAACCAGTAGAAACCAGAAGAACCAGTAGAAACCAGTGGAAACCAGTGGAAACCAGAGGAACCAGTAGAAACCAGAGGAACCAGTGGAAACCAGTAGAAACCAGAGGAACCAGAGGATCCAGTGGAAACCAGTGGAAACCAGAGGAACCAGTAGAAACCAGAGGAACCAGTGGAAACCAGTAGAAACCAGAAGAACCAGTAGAAACCAGAGGAACCAGTAGAAACCAGTGGATCCAGTAGAAACCAGAGGAACCAGTGGATCCAGTGGAAACCAGAGGAACCAGTAGAAACCAGAGGAACCAGTAGAAACCAGTGGATCCAGTAGAAACCAGAGGAACCAGTGGATCCAGTGGAAACCAGAGGAACCAGTAGAAACCAGAGGAACCAGTAGAAACCAGTGGATCCAGTAGAAACCAGAGGAACCAGTGGATCCAGTGGAAACCAGAGGAACCAGTAGAAACCAGTGGAAACCAGAGGAACCAGAGGTCGGCATCACTAACGAGAAACTGGGCTGTTCTAATGTCTGAAGCGATAATCATAAACTTTAGTTCCACTAAAGCTAAAGTGCTAAAACAACAGTTTTTTCTGGAAGCTAATGCTAAGTCGCTAATCATAAACTTTAGTTCTGCTTTTCAAGTTTTGGTTTTTGACTGTTAAGTTT
>CAEFZY010005916.1:0-42577 GCA_903066815.1 Brachyrhaphis roseni
CTGAGCAGGTTAGTCGATAATCTAGTCTAAAATTATATATTCAAAGTCCACATTCCCTTCATACAATCACTGTACAAAGTTATATAAAATGATCACCATAAAAACAGCACTAAACATGCAGGTCTAAAGGGAATTTACTGGAGTTTCAATCTGAACACAAACTGTGCAGGAAGAAAAGTGAGAGATTTCACTAAACTACAAGCAAATCCATTAAACGACTTGACTCAGAATGAGAATCAAGCTTTTTTAGTGGTTTTCATAATTGTAAGGGATGAAAAAGGAGACACACCAAGAATGTGAAGCATCACAAATATTTGGTTGGTTGAACGATGGAGGAACAAAGGGCAGCGAAGCCCAGCTGTAACCCAGACTCGTTAGCAGACACTGTGGGGTCGAGGTGAAGGTCAGGTGAGTCCGTTTGGCGTTGAAGTGACACATCAGTGAACCTGATGATTACATAGAAACCGTGGAGGAAGCAAAGCAGGGCAGTGAAGTTTGAGTGGCCTTCTTCATGCCAGCTGCTGAGCTCAGCTCTTCAAATTGAGAAAAGGCAAAGATTTTGACTATAAAATGTTTAAATAATTACAGCTAAATGTTGGGGAAACAATCATTTTAAAGAGGTTAGGTTATTATCTACAACTAATCGTCACAAACTTCTGGTGTAAATCAAAATCTATTCTATTAAGTCAAAAACATTCAGTAAAATCTGTCATAGTGACATTTGAGCAATGAAAAAATAAAACTGTAAAAAACAGAATCACACATACTGTGCCAGTTCTTTTCAGCTCTTTGGATATATTCATATCTGAAAAAAGAGAAAAATAATTAATCTTAAAGGCAAAACCAACACAAAAATAAACATAAAACACAACAACTTGGAAATAAGTCTGTATGAGATGCTCAGCTTTGTTCAGTTTCTGGATAAATCTCTGGATAAATGAAACTATGAAAAACACCGCTGGGTGGTCGCTGCGTTCACTGACTGTTAATTTACACGTCTGTGAATGCACCACTGATTATGAACCATAACTGGAGCTTTTGAGCAACACATGCAGCCTCTCAGTGTGATAACATCTTTTTTGAGGAGGGTTTGCATATTTCAGAAACACAAGTCGTGTCCTGTATGCATGAAAAATCTTTACTGCAAAGTAAACGAAGGCGACCTACCTGAACGTCACACCTGGAGCATTACAGTAAAAATGACCAACTGAGACCCAAACTGGTACATCTTTTTAAAAAATATTAGATTAGGAATATATTTGGTTCTTAGCAGAAAAACTGTAAATATGAAAGTTCTGGAAATGATGCTCACATTTTGTTTGAGCATCATTTCTGTGAAACTGAGATTCATCTGTTTCAGCATGATCAACCTAAACAATCACAACTATATTTCAGTGTACAATTTTAATTAAAACTCCCAGGTAGAACAACATTACTGTTTACCAAACGTTGGGGATTAATAAAGGTGCAGGCATGAAAATGTGCCATGGAAAAACTCTTTACATCTGAGGAAATTTTCTGATTATGATTCTTAGTATAAGCAGTTAAGTCACATCTAAAGATGTGAAGCCTAAAATGATCAGAAAACATATTTCTCAGGTTCACTAGAAGACCGGCTCCAAAGTCATGGAGCTGGCTGACAGAGGGACTCCTGACGAGGGCGAAGTCAGCGAGGAATGCACCGGAGGAGAGGGAGGGAATGTACCACTGGGGTGTTGAGGAAGGGGGCAGGGAGGCAGCAGAGGAAACACAGAGGGGGGAAACAGTGGAGTCTTTTGTGAGACAGGAAGCTGCAGAGAGCAGGATCCTCTGTCTGGGTACAGTAGAGGACAGAAATCTGTTAAAATGAAGGAAGATGAGACGGAGGGAGGAGAACTACAAGAGCAAACAATGAGAAAGTCAATAGTAATGAACATAAAAAAATTATCCACCAATCAATCAACTGTGGGTTGAAATCTGCAAATGTCCCATTTTACTTTTCTTTGAGTCAAAACAAAACAGATAAAGATTAAGGAAATAAATATTGATGCATAATAGGGATAAAAATTTCTTGCTTGTCTGTTGGAGTCAAACTGTATCCTCTTTTAATGAACCTGCAACATATTTTGATCTATAATCAATGTTTGTTATGTCAAGTTCTTATATCAAAGCAAAGTTAATCAATAAGAAAACCAGAAGTTTGTCTCAGCCTGGAAATGTTTCTGCATCTTTAGTAGAAAGAGAAACAGAAAACATGGAACATATTGCAGAGTTTAATTAAGGCCCTTACAATTAAATATCTGAATATTTTTCAGAACCTCTGTAGCAATATCTTTGATGTAATATTTCTCTTTATTGCAGCTCTGCAGCATCACCAGCTCAACATAGGCTCAACAGAGGCTGGAATATCCCCATGAACTCCGGTACCTGGTAGGGTGAGGTCCATGGTGGTCTGAGGGTCAGATTCAGAGCGATTCAGCAATCTTGATGAACAAATACCTCCTTTGTGGGCAAATGTTACCCCAGTTAACCCGTCACCCTACAGGCCTCCTGGGGTTCTGGAGACAACTATGGAGAGCATTTGTTTTGAAGTGGTTCAAGCTTCTCATCCGGATTCTTCCTGGTTGCTTCATTTTGAAAGTTTTCCAAAGCAAGACCATTGGATAAATACCCAGAAGCAGATTGAGAACCTGTTGGTTGGACTTTATGATCTTCTGGCTTAGGAACGTCTTGGGATCCCTGAGACTGATGAAGAAAATATCACTGGGAATATCTGGATTCTCCTTCTGGACCTGTGACCTCTGTGACTCAACATACAAACACATAATAAATGATTTTGGTCTAGTTACAGGTTCTAGCCTATTTAAAAATAGAAAGAGTAACAAACATGAACCAGAATAAAGATCCTGTGTGGAGATTTCTGCCCCAAGTTAGGATTCAAAACAAGTTGAAGGAAAGAAATACAAGTTTTAAATTTTAATAATTTCCACAGGAAAAAAAAGGAACAGAAAAATAATTTGTACTCAGGCTCTGCAGTCGTTTAATGAGGTCAGGGAAAAGCAGCAATAAAAACAATCCGACTGTTATAGTTTTTAGCTATTTCCAGTCTGTCAGACCTTTGAAGTAAAAACAGCTTTTCATCTCTGCCTTCAGTTCAGTTATCCGGGCTGCTGCTGCACGAACAAAGCATGCACATGCCAAGGCGGCATCATTAATACGAGAGGCATTGCAGAATGCAAATATTACCCTCCCTCTTCCTTTTTTGGCTTCTTCTTTTCATCACCTTCTTCCTTTCTAAATTTCCCTCTGTGGAATCCTGGTAAACAGGCAAAAGCTCATTAATGGTCCCAAACACACGACCCAGTTTCTCTCTCTATTAAAGGGAAGTTAGAAGGTTTGGTTGATAAATGTTAATAAATGTTATTAGTAGCTCAACAAGAAGAAAAGAACAAAAAAGAAAAGAATGACGACAACTCCAAATTTTTCAACTTACCTTAAATTTAGTTACCCAGATTCATGCTGGAAAGTTGGTGATGGATATAAAAGGTGGAACTTGGGAGGTGGAGGGTTATTGTATGTTTAACGATGAGTCTGTGAGTTTATTTCTGTTCTTCAGTGGAAAAAGATCACTGAAGTTTTAAATTTTGAAGTCGATTATCCTGAAAATTAATGCTTCAAATACATCAATAAAAGCACTAATTAGACCTTCATGCAATTTTTTTACTTTAACTATATGATGTAAAACTAAACTCATATTAGAAAGGGCAGAAATGGGCAGCTACAAACAAAAACTGACTTTAAATCATGATTATGCTTTTAAATTTTCTACATCATCTTTTAACATCCTTATAATGACTAAGCACCAATAGCTGCAACCAGAACGGCCTCCCTTCAAATTCTGACCTTTTTTTGATGCTTTTAAGACTCTTTAAGTATCTCAGTCTCTGTTTCCTTGATTACAAAGATCATCTGTCCTCAAATGTAAAATTATATTTTGTTGTGCTTCGCCCACATTTAGATCTCAGTCATCTAAGTGTACCTTGGCTCTGATTTAGTCTGTGTATGCCCAAAAAACCCAGCATATGATTACAGCTGAAGGAACATGGGGACGGAGGCTGACCAGTAATTTGGTTTGGCTATATGCTGTCACTAGTCGTTCCTGAGGATTTCTCCTCCCTTGATCTAAATCTTCAAGATCCAAGACGCTCAAAAATTTGTTCAAGCTTTAAATTTATTTATAATAAAAAGATAACAAGTTTAGATTTGTTATTAACATCCCTAAAAGTGAAATTTTTAGGCCTTTTAGGAGAAGCCAGTTTTGATAAGATTCAAAAATATGAAATAATTTGGTACATTCTAACCAAATCTGGAGATAATAAATCATGCAGCAAATGTGTGAAAACCTCAACTTCTGAGTTCAAACAGCCATTAAACTGTTATTTTACGGCGTTGGTCCACTAGACTGAACACAAAATAACAGCGAGCAGCAAACCCAGCTGACATGTTGCCTCCTCTCAAGAATGCACTGCATCAAATAAGCTCTGTTTTCTGCAGGTGTGTTTTAATGGCAGTGTGTGTGGGGTTCCTCTACCACACAGGATCCAGCAAATCGCTGGTGCCAAGTGACTTCAAACACCGCTCATTTATTCAGAGTACAGCAATAACATTCACCTGGTGAAAAGTGACATTTCTGTAGCTGAAATTAAGAGGAATTTGACCCCGGGCATAAAGGTGTCTTTCTATAGAGCGAAGCCTTGCATACCACAGCGGAGGGGAGGGAGGAGAGGGAGAAACAGGAGAGGAAGATACCGAGGGAGGAACTGGCAGAAGAGGCAGGGAGAGCGATTAGAAAGAGGTGGATGGAGAGAATGGGAAGATAATTCAAGCGAAGGAAGAGAGAAAGAAAGACAGGGTGAATAGATAAAGCTGGAAACAACCAGAGGGACCACCAACAGTTTAATTCAGGAAGCAGTCAACTATAAATAAGTTTTGACTTTAAATCCCTAACCTTGAAGCTGAAAATATAGCATCATACTTAATTTGGACACACTCAATAGGTGGAAATTATGTTTAAAAATGACGAGTTCAGAAAGTAAAAAAACTCAACAGCTACCTTTGTAATGCAGACGTGTAACTTACAAGGTTACGAGCTGATAGAGCCTTTTCTAAATCTGCTGCTGCTGACTTGGCTGAAAATATCTTGTGGTTCTCAACAGAGAGGTCATTGTGCTTACTCCCTCTGCTGGTACCAGTCGGTACTACAGGAAACGATTCCACAGGCAGGTTGGCCCTGAAATCTGCAACATGGATAATAATACTCCTAAATAGCTCTAATAGTTTTCTATTAGAGAAAAGGAAATCACTGATTAGTTTATTATTTATAGCCCATATACTCTAACTGCCAAGAAAAATCCCAAATTAAGTCTAATTGTTTTCAGGGGACATGCAAAACTACCACTAAGGTTCAAAGGGATTTATTACAAGAAAGTATAAACTTTCAAAAATAAGATGTGCAGTAGTTTTGAGTTATGCTGATTATATTGTCAGAGATGGAGAAAAAGTGATCAAACTTCATATTTGTGTTCATTTTATGTGTTTTAATGAGTGGCAGAGGGAATAGAGGCACCGCTGTTGGATGAAATTTCTCTGGAAAGACTCCAATCTTAGCTGAGCTGCTTCCTTATAGGAGAAGTTGAGTCAAACAGGTGCGACTAACAACCAAGGGAGAAGATAAGAGGAGGCGGAGGAGAGTTAGCAGACCACTGATGGTGGAAGTTAACCAGGATAAAAGGTCAGTGCTCCCTCTAGAGGTTAATGGGTGGGAGTGCAGTGGCAGTGGTCAGCTGAGGCCCTGGGGTCCTGCTGGACTGAGCAGCGCATCGTTTCTCCTGGACACTCCAGCAACCAAATGAAGGTTTTATAATGTAGACTCTGAAATAAATGAGCTGTAAATTCTTTCATCGTTGTGGTTTTGTTGTATTTTCTATTAATATAATAATTCGGATCAGCTAGTATAATACATAACAAGTATGACGAAGCATTGGGGTCATATTATGGAAAAATAAAAAAACATTAAATTACAAGAAAAAGTAACAAATACAAAAACAAAGTCATAATATGACGAGAATAAAGTGTAACACGAGAAGAAAGTTGCAATATCATCAGAATGAAGTCATAATATAATTTTTTTCTTGCAATATTATGATCTATTCTTACAATATTATTTTTATTTTCTTAGCATAGCCTTAATACTCTGTTGTAAATGAGTTACAAGTGCATTTTCTCTGAATAATAAACAAAAACCACTTCACATACAGTATTAAAACTTTTACTCAGACATGATACAACAAACAGAAACAAGATTCAGAATTATTGACTGAAACAAAAAAAATATTATTTATATTTTTTTTCTTCTTTCAATCCCCAAAGCACACAATAGTCAATCAGCTCCATGAGTAAAATGGAGTAGAATACAAACAGGACAGAGAACAGACACAAGAGAGAGAAACAGACAAATCAAACAGAAGAGTGACAAATTCAGTTCTGATTTTTTTGTTGTTGTCAGTTCTTGCATTTGTTTAATACTTTGTAATAAAGAAAAGGTGGAGAGCATAGTCAGAGTAGATTGAGACGAGAAACAAGACAAAGAAGCATCGTGTGAACGTTTTTAAGATGGAGAGTAAACGATTAAGGAAGATCCTAGATCTACTAGAAAATAGGTTTTTTTCTCTCAATCAATAACTGAACACTTGATCCAAGTTATTTAAGTCCTTGCCTCGTTTTCTCCCTCGTTTCTGATCAGAGCTCCATAAACCCAAGCCGTAAACCCCCTCATCCTCCAGGAGAGCTGCTATATTCAATCAGTCCTTCCTGTCAGGTTCCTTCACTAGAAACATCTTGGTCGGGGGTTTCTCTCTGCTTCTCTGACACGTTATAGTTCCAACAATATTCACAACACCAACCTATCAGAGAAGATCAGGTCCAGAGTTAGTCGTTCCTTATTTGTATTTCACTCATATGTATGTTGTCAGGTTGTAGGACCCTATAAAAAGCACCAAATGATCAGCTTGAGCACCCAGAGGGGTCCACACCCTGGTCTACGTCTCTGCCAGGTCCGCCCTCTCCACACAAGCTGCTATTTCCATTCCTGTCAGGGCCTCTGTTCAGAAACGCACTACTTAGTCTAACGTTAGCGCACCGTCTTCACGGTGCTGCACAAGAATCACGACTTACACACATGACAAGGACTTAGTGGCCCTACATTAAAGATGGCTGCAAACAGCTTGGCAGTGATTGAAAACTGTGAGGGTGGTGATTTTGAAGGCTGCATAGCACACACTGAACTTCTCTGATTAAACCAGCGCGGACCTTGGCTCCAGAAGACGTGCAACAACGCCACCCTCGTGTCCAATCGTCGCACGACCATCAATTTCAGTCAGATCATGCCATCCGTTTAAAACAAGTATTTAATTAAAGTCTTTACTCATAAAAACACAAGAAGTTTCAAAATGTAACAAAGATGGCGACAGCAATGCTGCTACACAGTCTAAAAAAGGTGGCAGCATGCGCCTGCCTTGAGTGCACACTTGCAATGACAAACATTTGTGGGCGGGGCGGTGCGATTCGGCGGTTTCACGCGGTGATCGCGGATCGTCGCAGCTCTGCCGTCAAGTAACATAAGCAAAGAGAGACACGCGGCTCTGAATCCTCTTCACAACATCTTCCTGTCAAAGAAAAAGCTTCACATCCTCAAGCAGTCCAACAACCAGAGGTTTAAGCTGCAAGTCTATTTATTCCCAGGCAAAGTCAAAGCGGGTGAGTGAAGCTGTAGCTACGGCAGCTGAGACGGGACAAAACGACTCTAGGAGGCCGGGTTGTTGTGATAAAGCTTCAGGTCAACATACCAGCTTAAAAATTCAAATATACTAACAACAACCCGCTATTTCACCCAACAACGCTCAGCACATCACAGCCAAAGTTACAGTTCCTGCCACTCAAAACATGTAGCTGCAGATTAATGAACAAATGCATAAAAACATGGCCACACATTGTTTAATAAACGCTCAACCACCAGCTCAGCAAAGCTGGAAGTAACTTAGCTTAAGAACCTGCAGAGTCTATAGCTTTTATCACTGTATGATTATGAATCACTCAAAGCTAAGCTCTCAGCTAGATAACAAAAATACAGAAAGCAAAATAAACATGTCGTATGGAGTGCTGAGAGATGTAAATTACTCCTAATATCATGTAACAGACAGAAACATAATGCAAATGTTGCAGAATAACTGTTTAATCATCTGAGTCGCGTTAAATAGTTTGTCTTCAGCTCGTCACTGTTTTCATCCCTGGTTATGAATGCTGTGCAGTAGCAGGAAGCTCAAACATTCAAGAGAGGAAGCTCCAAAAGGAAAAGTTTCAAACGGTCAGAGGAGAGAACTCATGCAAGCAGTTATCCAACAGTCAGCTTCACCACTGACTGAGGAGAAATAAAGAGACGCTCGTTTTGGGTTCCTCGGGTTCTGTCCTTTCTAATCTAGATCACAGATCTAAAAGCTCAGCAGCTACAGAATCAGTCTCACTCAAAACCTGCATCAGCTCATATTCTCACACCACTAAAGCACTGATTCTATACTACACAGTAAAAAAGGCTGGCAGACACCGGAAGGTCACCTAAATCATAAGTTCACCTTCATCTCGCTTTCCTTTTGCCAACAAACCGAGTCAGAAATGTTGCATAAATAGCTGACTTTTCCCGCAAATAATAGAAACGCTACTAATTTGACCAAGCGTATGCAAAGATGGAAGGAAACTGAAACAAGGTTAAAGTTACGCCAACTTTCTCCCATGATTAAAATAAATCACCTGTCTCACAGGTCAGCCGCAGCATCACACAGACATGGGGGCCGAACACCCTCTCTGAGGAACACCAGGGTCATCTGCTGGGCTGGACGCTAGCAACGTCTCTAGATGGCAAAACCCTACAGCTTCATACGCTTGTCTCTAAAACCGGGTCTGACTCTGACTGGCAGAGCCAAACTCTACTAGAACGTAGCTGCAAATCATTTTCCACAACTTAAAATCTACAACAAAGCTGATGGAGATCAGAATAAATCTAATAGAATAGGAGAATGGTTGATTTGTCTGTGTTCTTGCATACTGTATTTGCATTGATGTGAATGTGCAGGTCTTTAAAAGACCATGGATGATTTAGCACCTGGAAGAAGACAGCAGTACCTCTTCACTAGAATGACACTGCAAAATGTTCTCATTTCTATTAAATGTTGGCTACAGAGGCGGTTAAATATACTTCAGAATGTCAACACTTTTTTAATTTAAATACATGACTGCCAGAAAGGGAAGTAAATCTGTGTTTCCCAGTAATGCTCACATTCAAGGGTGTGTGGAGGGTTTTCTTCTAAACACTTTGTAGCTGCATTTGACTTTTTCACCAATTCGGTTCTTCACAAATTTCAATCACAGTAGATGTCAAGAGCTAATGTCAACAAAAAAGATAAAAATAAAAAAAATCCAGCCAATCAGTTACTGGGAACGACAGGAATAAACTGGCAGAAGCTGGTGCAAAAAAGCAGCAATGAGGTGTGGTTTTGGCCCTGGTCAGTTTCATGTGTCGTGATTTCAAGAGATAAAAATGTGATGTTTCATAAACAGCAAAAAATAGAGCTTTAAATTTCTTGAAGCCACGTATTTCACAAGTGTGAGCAGGTCATCGTTTCTGCATGACTTCTCTGTTCGTTTTTTGGTATTATTTACAGCTTTGTACAAAAAGATTCAAGCCAACACGCAGCAAAACGTCCAAATCCACAGGTAGGAGGTGTAGGATTTCCATTATACTGTCGAGCATAAAGGGATTTCATTATTGCAACACAACTCAAGAGATCCTATGTAATTCATTCATTGTTTGTGGATGACATTTAAACCGTTGGTTCTTCCATGATCTGCAGACTCGCCACAGTCGATATCACCTATTGGGTGAGATTAAAACTTTTTCCACTGTCTCATCATTTCAGCTTGTTTCCACTGATGCTTCGTTGCAAAGCTTTCAGCACCTCGTTTCTAAAAAAGAACAGAGTAGAGTCACGTCGATTCAATTCAAACAGTCCCAGGTCACTTCAACAGTCAAACGTCAGACACATTTATTTCCTCACTGACTTGCTGACCAGAAGGCCACACACTCAGATACAAGCTGTCCAATTTTCCACATGATTACTTTCAGAGCACAGAGAATGATTTCCTCTTTCATGGCCACTGGATAAAATCTGTGCTGGTCATTAGGGCAGACTCTCATCAAGATTGCCAGACAAACTGTTTAACCACAAGGCTGCTTCACTAACATCTGCACCGAAACTCAGCAATCAGTCACCGGGTTAAACATATAAGGTTAAAAAGTATGCAATAATGAGAAAACCCTACACTTAGTACCTTCAAGTTCATCTTAGGTGTTTGGAAGAGATGGTCATTTTTAGGGAACAGGAACATTTACACAATTACAACTCACAAAAGTGCATAAATGACCACCAGAGAAGAGAAGACAAGAGAAGAGAAGAAGAGAGAAGAGAAAAAAAAAGAAGAGAAGAAAAGAAAAGAGAAGACTGGTTCGGGGAACAGAAGATAAAAGAGAAAAAAGTACTTTTATCTTTGCGTGAAGCTTTACTTCCTGTAGGCTTCAAGCGCCTTAAAATGCCAAACATCTGCCGAAGTAGAGATAAAATCTCAACTTAAAAATAAAAGAAACAAATTATTCAAGTCATTCTTCCTTTCTTACAAAGCCCGCTGTGCGCATCAGGGTTGGAGGGGCTTCGCTTGTTAAACAAAGCACACCCAGCCCCTTTTCCTGGATTTCTGTCTTAAAAAGCGCTCATTTCATGAGTACAGTACTTCAAAATAGAAACTCAAACAAGTTTCAGCATGACTATTTAAAAAAAACAACAATATTTCTATGTTTAACCGATTGAATAAAATCGCTTTGATGATGTGTTTGCAAGTCCTTAAAAGGAGATTTTGTTTTGAGGCTGGACAGTTGATTCAAATGCTTTGCACCTGATCTTCAGCTAAAATCATATAAATAACTAACCAGATAGTTATGAATATAAGAGACAGAGGTGCAGCGAGCAGCAACTGTAAGTAACCAAAGTGAAAAGAAAAGGAAATCACCAGTTATGCAGAAGCAAAATCCCACTGTGAAATGAAGATGTGAAAACTAACGTCTAATTTAAATTAAGACATTTTTTCTTGTATGTATGGGATCATTTCTTGGGTCAACACTCCTGTAGAAGAAAACTGAGGATGGGAAACAATAGTGAAAATCCATGCATGTGCGTGTGTGTGAGCATTAGCAATTATTAAATTCAAGCTCTTTCTGTGTATTTGTTAGATTCTCTTTTCAGTTCAGGTATCCCGTTTCGGAGAACTGCAGGTGCATGTGTGACCGTATGTCCGTGAACACATAATGAAGCGTATGGTGACGGGAAACGTGTGTTTGGGTGTGAAAGCTGGCAGAATAAAACCAGCGAGTGCTGCAGTTTAGCGAGGCCCAGCAGGAGGAGCCAGCGAGCAGACGCTGGAGGCCATGTTGGTAATCCTGGTGTGCGTCGGATCCTGACCGGTCTGAACGCAGCTCCCTTAAGTCAGCTGGTGAGGCGCCTCGAGCATCTCCATCAGAAAGGTGTCAATGGGCGTGTCACCAATCAGTTTAAAGAAGAATAGATGCTCCAGGCACTTTAGGCCGATGGAGCGCAGTGCTGGGAGTCGGAGGAGGAGCTTGGCAAACCTGGGTGATGAACAAATTGGTTAATGAAAAATCAGATACTCAGAAAACTGAATGAATAACCGTAAAAAATGTTCTGTTTGTCTAAAAATGTTTAAAGTTTTACTGTACCTGCCCTGCTGGTCAGGGTATTTCTGTTTGCAGTACGCTTCAAGTGATGCATAAACTCTCTCTCGCAGAAGCTCCACCTCACTGGAATTGGACAAACCCTTGGCATCTTTCAACAGGAAAGAAAAATATACAATCAGTACATCCATTTTAGATTCCTCTCCATGTAAAATAACCTGAATTTCTGTTTTAACGAGGTTTTTGATATAGCAACAGTCTTTACCTGGGTTAAAGAGAATGATAGCGCGAAGGCAGCCCAGCTCTGACTTGTCCATCTGCATATCTCTCATTTTGCTTACAAGTTCTGTCAGAACCCTGAAGAGAAAAGAGATATGCAGTAGGGCGATACATACAGGGGGGATGCCACAATGGTGGAATTCATTAAGAGAACAGAAGTAGAAGAGAGAATGAAAGAAAAATAGCAGAATATTAAAAAAAGAGACACGGAGGAAATGACTTCTAAGAAAAACAGACTCCATAGGCCCAAATGGTTATTCATAATTGCTTCTCAATGGTTGTCACATTAGGTATGGCATGGCTGAACTGCTGGTTCTGCACAAGAAAATAAAGAAGGGGGGAAAAAAACGTTTTAAACAAGAGTGTCAAACCTAACGGCTGACTGAGAGCTGGTCTGCTTAACACAGATCTACTAGAAAATGTGAAGGTTGATAATGTAGATGTTAAAATCTGAAACTGACCACAACTGCAGAGGAAACAGTAACACAAATCCATTTTAAATACATATATATTTACATTTAGCTAATTTTATTTTAAGCACACGTTTGTCATCCAGAAGCTGCTGCTGGTATTCTACAGTTTGAGTTTTCAGCACTCCTGTATGTTTTTACTTTGCTTGGTAACATCTAAATACACATTTTTTTTTGACTCTTTAAGTATGCAAGCTGAAATGAAACCTTCTGCTTTTATATTCTCACAATTTACTTTTATGTTCCTTATGTGCATATTTAACTTCGGCTAAATAAAATATGTCAATTTAGGAATCTGGGTGTTATCCACTCCTGACATCTGAATTCACAAAAACTAAGATGTTCAAAAACATGCCTGGAACATCTGACCTGTCTTTGTAACATTTCAACACAATTTTGTTTATCAACATGTATAAACAAAACAAAAAGTTAGCATGCTTTGTGAGAAATGTAAGAATTTATTAACAACATCACACAGAAATATAACCTGCAATAAAAATACAAAGAAACCATCAAGAAGGATTCAGAAAAACAAAGTCATGCAAATTAGGATCTGCTTACTTACTGATGGATCATCTAAGATCTGGATGAAGGTTTACTATTTAATGTATTTTCACAGGCATCACCTAGCCACCATATTATGGTTTTTACTCACACTGATGATTAATTTGGTTTGAAAGTTAGTAGTATAAAGGAAGGAAAGAGGAAATTTTTCAGAACGTATGAAAAACACATGCTACTGATGTGATGAAATGGGTTTGCCCAATCACAGGTGGCCAACACAATTTCCATAAACCTCCACAGTAAAGTGGCATAAATAAAAGAACTGAGGACTGGTGGAATATCATTTCCATCCAAACACAAATCATTTGACTCCACTACTATGTTGGAAACAACAGCTTAAACAATCCAATTCACTCATTTCCGTTTTGCTGTTTTTGTCTCAGGAAGCATCTGATGTCAAACGCAGAACATCCCTCTAATGCTCATATGCAATAAAAGCCATAAAAAGAAGAAAAAGTCAAGCTAGCCATATGACAAGGTTGAGTAGTTTCTGTTCAGATTTTTATGCTGTACCAAGGAATCATAAAACTGTTGCTACGATCTTAGAAAGAGCTTTAAAGCCTCAGCTTCTCTGTTTATTTTCACACTGAGTCAAAGAGGAGGGGTTCAAGAGAAGTGTTTGTGTAGTGGAGTAATTACCTGTCAAATAGGGCCCCAACCTCAGCATTGTTCGCCCTGTGTATTCAATCACAATGTGTTATTACAATGTCATTACACAGATGGTCATTACATTATTCTGCCTGTGTGCTGAGAACTTCACCTCTACATGTTGTCCATGCTTAGACATGACTTTAAAATTGAACTCATTTGAAATCTATTGTCTGAATTTTTGCTGTGTTGTACATAAACCAGAACTATTTGGGGTCAAATGCTTTATAAAATAATTGAAAAGTAAATAGAACAAAATCATGATGTTCCTATATCTTTTAGTAAGGAGGAGGAGATTATGATAAATGTCATATTTCAAATCATTAATACCAGAAAATTACAGATGAATCCACTGACTAGAGAAAATGTTTCAAATGTTTCACTGTTCCTGATTTGCATAAGAATAATTTAAAATGTTTAACATGATGTAGCTCTATACTGTACTAAACCTAATGGAGAAAATAATTTATTTTTAACTGACAAATGGAGGCGTTGTACTTCTTTCTTCCTTTTAATGCACTTAAAAACGTGTCAAAAAGTAACAACTTTTGGGTTTTGGGCAAAAAAACTAAAACAAAAAATTCTTGTCTCCAAAGTGACTCAATAAATAGTGAAGGTGATGTGATCAAACTTAAAATAGAAATAAAAATTGTTCTAATTGACACAAAAAACAAGCAAGTTTACGAATCGAATCCTTCCTTGTTTGTCCATGATGACTAAACAGGCCTATTTACTTTTAAAGCCACAGTTGTAAATTATTCTAAACAGGGGAAACACGTCAGGCCTTTAATTACTTTAATAACAATTCACACATATGATGCCTTGATGCAACCTGGGTGCGTTTACAAAACGTCAAATGACACAAAGTAGCGTTTTGTTTATAATATGATGGATCAGATTTGATAGAGGGTAGATGATGATCACACTGTTCTTTAGATCAAATGTCTAGATAAAACTTTAGACGCATCTCTGATCCATCAGACCTGAATCACATGACTAACTCACTGCAGACGTTATGTATGGAGAGTTAAAAGTTAAATAGATGAATGCATAAGTAATTAATAATAAAATTATCTAGTTGCAGGAGGAAATCTGAGTTTTGAGGTAATTATCAGCAGAAAATGAATGGCTTGCAGTGAGCCAGATTTACATAAAACCATTAAAATCTACAGAAAAGCTAACTATTTATAAATAAGGAATTATAGTGTAATAGACAGTGGATTAACACGTTGTGATCAGACTTAGATTTTTTTAGGAAGTTCGGACATCTGCAGCAATGCATTTTAATCAAGGCAGATAAGAATCTAATACATGGATAGAAGCAGATAACAGATATAAAAGCTTCTTAACACTTTAAATGAGACAGCCGTACTTTACCTAAGCCTTGCTTCTTAGCGGTAATCATCATAAAATCACCTACCATGTATGGCTTATCACATTAGAAAATGTCTTCAAATTAAGATAAAATACCAAAAACAAAAGCACTTAAAAACACCCACATGCTTTATAACATTCACAATAACAGGATGTACGCTTAACATCAAAATTAAATCATTTTCAGGAAACTGCTATGAAATCTTTATTTGTTAGTATTTATTTATTCTCCAGCCATCATTATTGGATTAATACATTCTACAGTGGGTGCTACGCCACTAACTCAGGGTGGGCGTGCATGCATGTTCATGGGTAAGCATCAACCACCAGCCTCCCTTTCCTTGCATGCACTAAAGACGGACGGCCAGAACGAAAACAATAATAAAAAACCAAGCAGAATCTTTCAGCCAATGCAGAACACAGCAGTTGCAGCCAACCAAAGATGAGAAGATACTATCCTAAGAACTTAGCCCAGTCAATAATTAATAAACTAAAATAGCATTAAACACTAAACAAGAGTATAAAACCATTGAGACAAATGATTGTTAAATTACATGGTAAAGTTAAAGAAGGATATTAAATTTTATCTCTTAGTATGGGATAACAATATTGTGCAGATCAATTTGAATAAAAATATACTTATTATGCCAAATCCCTCTAGTTAGCAGTATTTTTATACATATATCTGTAGAATCATGAGAAAACTTTTAACTGCTGCATATTTTTTTCTTCTATACATGCATATGTAAATTACCTGTCAAATATGGCTCCGACCCCTGCGCTGTGGGCGCTGTTCCTGTGGACATGGAGGCCAGTGGCCAGTAAAATGCCATCCTTCACCGAGATGGAGCGATGGGAGAAGGATGCAATCAGGAGCTCATTCCAGCCTGTTGGAGAATCGGCGACTCAGTACCTGAACTGGGTCTTAAAGAATCTCTTCCTTCCTTTCTCCAGTCATTTCTAGAGCTGTTTAACCATTTTTTTATTTTTATTTTTTTTCTCTGAAGAGTTTTTGCAGCGCTAGTGGCTCGCATTTTTTGTGATAGCAGGCTGACAGGAAAGAGGGCGAGGAGAGGGGGAAAGACATGCGGCAAAGGTCGCCGGGACCGGGAGTCGAACCCGCGACATCCGCGTCCAGGACTATGGCCTCCAAGCGTGGGGCGTGCTAACCCCCTGCGCTACCACAGCACGCCCCGTTTAACCATTTTTTTTAATCAAAAGTAGCTTAATCATTTAAGGTTGAAAGCAGCAAAGTCTTATGAAATACTTTAAATTCTACTAAAACTAAATGTGTTAGAATAGTTGCTAATAAATAAAAGAAACCAGACTTTCTGGCAGGTTTTACACAAATAAGAGGCAACAAGATCTGTGACCATCCATAACTTAGAAGGACGGTCTTCGAAGTAAAATCTGAACACACTGGAGACGGTTTCATTCATACTTAAAGAGATTCAGAGAGTGAAATAACGATGTGCCTTTTTAGTGGATTCATCCTCTTATATGGTACGAGAAAAAACAAAAACCGCCAAGGCGCTGTCAGGAAGCAACATATGAAACATGTTGCTTTTAAAAATAATAATAATAATAATTGGTTCATAACACATCAGATTTGTCAACATTTTGAATAATAAATATCTTCTCCAAATCCCACCATTTATCCTCTTGTATTTTGTCATCTAGATGAAGGATTAAATTAGCTTTAAGGATTTCTTATAATAATTGTGCTGGAGCTTCCTTTGTTTTATACTTGCTGTTTGCATTGATTGTATTTCGTATTGACAAAATATGTGTAGTTATGTAATTTTTAACCTTCTTTGGTATAACCTTTGTTTGTTTTTAGCATGGCACATTACTCCTTGTCCAAGGGGAACAGAGGGAAACAGCCTTTTGGCTGATTCTATGCATTTACAAAAATAATAATGAATGTGTTTGGCCCGACCATGTATATTAGCACATTTCAAATTTCAACCAGTTTGTTATATTTTAAGACCAGGATACAGGTTTAAGCTAGAGAGGATAAAATCCTCATAATACCAAGTTATGACTCTACAGTTGTGACCAAGACTAACCTGCGCGGAGCAAGATGACCTGGTCATCCAGAGGAAGCTCAGAGAAGTGAGGGATCCTCTTGGCCCACTCCACCAGAGTGAAGAGCTGCTTGTCTGCTGCCTGACAGATGTTGGTAACCGGATCGTTGGGCTGAAATATATAGCAATGGAGAATTAGAGCCGATTTATTTTTATACTGTAAGGAACATTCTCCTAGGAATATTTAATTAGACTTGAAGAAGAATAATAAATTAATAATTTTTTATTAATTTAGGATTTAATTTCTAGTATCTCACAGAGCTTCCGCCTGAACTTCCATCTGCATGAAGCTCCGTCTTTTGCTCTACAGCCATCTCAGCTTCCAAAATCTTCTCCACCGGCATCTCCTCGTTCACCACGCTGGTCGACTCCACCTCGCCTTCGCGCTCCTTGTTTCTCTGCCGCTCCTCCTGGACAGCTGCAGAACGAGGGATCGGAGCGGGAAAGGAGGAGCACGGGATCAACAATATTGGAGAAAAGGGTGAGAGAAGTAGAGAAAGTGTGATGAGGATGAGGAGATTAGGTGAATAAAAGCAGGACAGAAAACATGAAGGACATAAAAAATTAATGAAAGCAGTAGAAAGAAAGGCATTGGTTTCAAATATGGACAAAATGTGTGGACAACGAGAACAAGAAAAAAATTTATAAAGATCAGCATCAGAAAAAAGAAGTAGAAAGAGAAGCAGAGAAATGAAAGAGAGATCAGCATGAAAACATGCCAAAGTCAGTCAAATATTAAACATTTCTGTTCTTTAACTTTTCTGTATTTTGGGAGCATTTTAATTCACACAACCCACTGCAACTGGTGCAAATGCAGTGGAGACAATTAAACATTAAAATCATTAATTATTTTGTTGCAAAATAATGAAAATATTGTCCAAGAAAAACATGTGACAAAACTGAAGCAATGTAACTCCTGAACATGAGTTTATATTTACAATCAAGGAATTGCTTCACTTCACCAATGCCCTCCTAATTATGTTACACAACAGAATACATAACAGTCTAATAACTGAAGTATCAACAAATCCATCACACAAAAATATGAAATTTAATCACGGCAGTCAATTATTACTATTCTGTAAATAAACATGTTCATAGCAATTAGTAATAACCATTTAAAGCAGCGGTACACAATTTTTACCACTGACAAAAATATTATAAAAACCCCTTCTTGCTAATTTATCTTATTTGATCCCCAAAATAGTCCAGATATTTTAATCCTCCAAAATATAATGAGGTAAATTATCTGTTGTGAATGTAGTACTGGGTGATAAAATTACCTGAAATCTGTTCATTTGGCCTCATTAACCTAAAAGCAGTTCATGGTTTGGTCCTCAGTACAATACGTATTCTTACATACATACTCTGTAAAAATGGCAATAAAACAAGGATGTTGATGGAGTTTTCCACTAGGAACTTATTTAACTGTTATAGATGCAGAAACACACTGATTAAATGAATCCTCTTATCCTCCAGACTCGCCCTGTTGCTACCAATATAACATTTTTAATCTTTTTCCTCCAGTTTATAAATGTTTGATTTAGGATGTTGCATCTGCTTGTTAGTCTCGGGGTAAATCCTGATTTATGCCCCCAATGAATTCTGTTTCAATAATAAAAAAAAAGTTCCTAAAACCGATTACAAGAAGTTTTATGTATTATTGAAAATAATTATTACACCATGAACACCCTTGGGTTGAAATCAGTTAAATGTGTAAAAGTAATATTTGATACTGATTTAGTGTGATAAATTTTTATTGCAAAATAGCAATCCTTTGCTCCTCTGAGCTCTCTAGCGCCACCAAGGCTGGAAATCACAGCCTTAAACACTTTCAATAGGAGAAAAAAACAACGTCACTTTATTTACTGTTGGAAACAATGTAGTTAAACGGCCTTTACTCAGGCAAGCACTTTAAAGAAACGATTTGCTTTCACAACAATCTACTCTCATCAACTTGGAGAATGGAGAGATAATTAAATGTTGTGCAACTAAACCACAAACGAAGAAAGTGAGTGTCAAATAAAAGAAAAAAGTGCAGGAAATTAAACATTTCTACTTCCAGCCCCACAAGCATCAAAGTCTCATTTAGCCTCTGAACAAATGTGGAACGGCTCTGTGGTTGATGGCAGGAAATATGCCCTAATTGTGCAGCAATCAGATGGGAGTAGAAAAGCTTTTTAAAGAATGGAGATGATTAAAGAAGAGTTTGTATATTTGGCTAGCTGCGGGTCCACAAAGGGTGAAAACACCTATGGAAGTCATTCAAGGCTTGCTCTGGCCTGCCTCTGAGGCCTGGCATTAAGCAATGGAAAAATATTTTAAATGAGGTCCTTCTAAGCGACAGCAATATGCCTCTATGCCTTGATCGCTCATACAGACAGCCACACCCCCCTCCCTCTCTCTTCTCCTTACATCTGTCGTTCATCTTGGCCACTACAGAAGGAGGGAGGGGGAGAGAGAGAACGAGAGGAAACACAAAAGAGGAAGAGAGGGGGCAAGGGGTTAGTGTTTATAGGACTCATCCACCCCACATCCCCCTCTCGTTCTTCCCATCCTCTACTGTAAACACGTCACCCCCCTTCCTTCAGATGCAGAATATCAACGTCTCTGTTTATCACGCTGCTCAAGTAGCAATCAAATAGACATCACCTCATTTGTCCAGTTAGACGCACTAAAAATTACAGATTATGCAAGCGATGCCTGGGTTGTTCTACACTGCCAGATTAATTTATAATCTGTAAGAATTGAGAACAGAGCTGTAGAGACAGACCAATCAGTGTTTTCCACAAACTGACCAGAGATTACACAGAACCATTCAAAAATTATTCAGCTGCTGTGACTGCAAGGACAATTAAAGCGGAAATACGGTTGCGAAAGTCTTTAGTCTTTCAGTAGCAAAGAATAACAAAGATTAATTAGAATCTGATCTGATACATTTTATTTTTAAATAACTGCATCAGATGGGGAGGGCTGTTTTAGATCAAATTATTGTAATTTTAAAACATACAGAGAAAAAAAATCTGAATTATAAAAAATAACTGAGAAAAATTACATGGAAGGATATGTATCCTGACAGAGACGATACTAAATATTGACCAGGTCTGTGATGAAAAAACAGAAAAAAACCTATAATGTCAATATTGATGCAATGATAGGTTTTTATGGCTGCACATTGTGTCACAAATTTTATCACAAAGAAGAGGCCGGAGAGCAACAGAGTTAGATAATCTCTGTACCACCAATACATCCAGTGGCACTTCTTGTTTAAGGCAGAATAAAAAGTTTTAAATGGCAAAAAGGTGATAAATTAACTACAACCGAGTCGTTTCAATACCAAAACCAAACTAAATCTGTTCCAAAAAAATCTTGTCGTTATGGCAACATTCATCAATATTACCACATATAACATGTTTTCTTAATATTTTGCAGCCCTAATTGTTTTTATTGGTATCACATATTGTCAAATATTACAACTAATGAGTTGAAAAAAGTTGCGTAAAATATGCAAAAACTTCCTATAAAGACCTTTAGCCTTGAATGTTCCTTCTGCACATTTTCACTTTACATGGCTAAAGTATCATTAATTTAGGTCAAATAAAGCTACACAAAATATTGAATTGTACCTTAGTGTGAAATTCCAGCATAACACTGAGATAATAAAAATACACCGGTAATCTGATTGGTTCTTAAACGTCTGAACTTTAAGAGAACTGCCATCAGATGACCTCAGGTGAACTGGATCATGAAAGGCCCTGAAATGACTTGCAGGAAAAACCTGAATGATGTTGTAAATCATTCAGTCTGTTCCACGTCTCAATGTTTATGGTTCACTGAAAATTTAAATAGTGAAAGACTCACTAACAAGTAATTCCACAGTAAGAGTTTCATATAAAACAGAGCCTAAGTTATGTGCTATACTTATTCAAAGAGCTAGTCAGGGATGTTCAAGTTTAACTGCTGCACTTTTAGGTTTTTCTGTTTGCACAATTTATCTGATGTATTCAAAAAACGAGAATTAGTGTTTGATACTCCAAAAATGACCCGTCAGCAGCTTCCTGATTCTCTTTACCCCAAAGATTATGTACTTTGTTCGTTATTTAAAAATCTTGAACTAAATAAGATAAAAAAAAAATAATAAAAAAAACCACTTTTGATTTCAATCAACAGTAAAATAATTTAAGGACAGAAAAAACTTTGCCTGTGAAAAATGCTGATGATTTTAAAAGATCTTTGGGTGGAAGACATTCACGAAACGTGTTCTTCTATTAAACTGCAAGTTAATGAAAAACAAACCAAAAAACAAACTGAAGAGGATTTGAAAGAACATCCCAACCCCAGAGTGTTTAAAAGAGAACTATTGATCTCTTTGAAACCTGTGCCTTTCTGTTGCTTTTTTTCTTATGAAACAGAACATCTATCTTTGGAATAAATGGAAGTCTCTGGATCTTTTTGATGCTTTCTCACCTTCTCTCTTCATTCCCATCGCCAGGCATTTCTGATAGCGGCAGTACTGGCAGCGGTTCCTCTGTCTTTTATCAACTGTGCAGTCTTTACTGTCCCGACAGGTGTAGGATAGGTCTTTTCGCACTGTTCTCTTGAAGAAGCCTTTACAGCCCTCACAGCTGTAGACGCCATAGTGCTTACCTGAAAAGCAAACGTTGAAGTAAATAGAAAAGTCAGTCAAACAGCTGCAAATTTCTTAAATGTTTCAAACACGTTTCACTAGAACAGTGGAACTGAAGAGGTTCACAGACCAGAAGATCTGTCTCCACAGATGGAACAAAGGCGTTTCTGGGAAAGCATCGGCCCTGGGCTGTGGGAAGACAGCTGCTTCAAGCCAAGAGGAGGTTTCACATCATCGGAGCTGCTCACTGCATGGAGCCCTGACATGGTCACTGTTGAGTTAATCTAATAGACAAAAGACAATAGAAAAAATTAGTTTGTTAATCAAGATCAATCCTTGATTAATTATTCTTACCCCCATTTAAAAACTTGCATTTGCCATTTTGCCCCAAACTATTTTCATATCATACAGTAAAACAAAGTCAATTATGAATATTCATCAAACCAAGATAACAAAAGTAGCAAATAGGTGTATTAACTAGGCCCCAAATAAAAGCAATGGTTACATATTTTCCTCCTTTCAATGTTTCTCCATCCCTTTAGGTTCCACCTCTGTTGATGTCTCACTCTAAAAATCTGACAATAAACAATAAGAAAAGGTTTAAACCTAAAAAAAAGGTGTCATATATCTGTCTCAAGATAAATTTAAAAGTGGAAAAAAGGAATGAGTAATAATTTAGTGGATGTAAAATCAGTACTGAAAAAAGGGAACAAAAATAAAATTTTTTAATTTTGCATATTTTGGAATGTCCTAAACTAAAGATTTTTATTAGATTACTGGATATACATTTTTTTCCTTGACAGCTTAGCTTACCTGGGGGCTGCTAATTGGGCCATATCCCACTGACGGTGTGCCAGGTAGGCAGGGTGAGTCCAGTGATGAGCTAATAACAGAAAAGGGTGAACCAATGCTACTGATGGGGCTGTTGACCCCCGTGTTGACGGGTGGCAGTGAAGTCATGGAAGCTGCTGAGGGAACCAGCGGCGGGGAGCGCTGGCCCGAGGGAGGGGAAGACACAGACGAACTGTCTGGACTGCGAGAATCTGACGAGAAAAAATAACAGAGAGAATATAAAAGAGTTTCATACACATGTGCAACGTAAAAAGGTAACAGAAACCTGCTGTCAGCTGAACGGTTTTTAAGCAAAATACACATTTTTTCTTGAGATAAGAAATCAGCTGATGAGACCAGTCCTTCTAACACCGCTCAGACTCATAAACAGGCACAGCACTCTCAAAAGTAAATTTCTAACAAAGTGAAATAAATAACATTTGTAAGCTGACTATTATAGTTTGTCATTTTACTCATAATAGATTAATAAAGACTCACAGCTTTTGTTAGATGACAGTTAATAAACTCTAGAGTTAACACTGTTATAAAACAACTCCTCTTAAAGAAATAAAACATTTCTTTTTTTTTATCTTTGGTCCCAAACAGATATTTTTTTTTCTAAGAACTTATAACAACCATTTGTATATGTCACTCACATTGTAACATTTAGGCAAACTAAATAACCTCATGAAACAATTTTTATCGCTAAAAATAAAACATGTTACAACCCGCTTTGCTATTTTAGGATGATAATTTGGAGAAGTGAGCAAGTGTTGCCAGGGTGTCTTATTATAACCATGTTGATTTTAATGTTCATTTTATTACAGGTGCTAATATGTATGCAAGTATACACTTTTAATAATTAATACAAATATTGTTTCTTGTGAACAAACCATTAGAAATAAATAGATCTGTGTCGTTTTTTTGCTCACCTCTGCTGTCTCCCATGATGGTGGTTGGGGCGCAGGGGCTGCCTGGCAGCGTCAAGCCGGCGTTCTGTCGTCTCCAACAGCCCACTGTCAAACTCGAGACCGCGGACTGAGGCCCGGGCCGGAGTCGGTTTGGGAAACCAAAAACGGGTCTTAAAATTCCAACACAAGGAAGAGCAAGAAATAAAAATAAACATATGAGGCTGACATTTCAGTGACGGCAATCAGAATCAAACAAATGATTGCGATCACTTAATCTGCTGCTGCCAGAAGAAATAAAAGCGAATCTGTTGATTTTTTTTCCTGGTCATTTTGTTACAGTTTGGCTTTGAAAAGCAGCCAGATACTCAGCTGGTGCCAAGAACGTCCTGTCCGGATATATTACAGGGTTATAATAGCTCGATATTAATCTAATAGCGTGTTACTGACATAACACATTGTGCGTTCATCGCAGTGATTAAAACATCCCGCAGCAACAGACAGAGCCCTGACAGATGGCAACAAACCACTGCTGCTTTCAGACAGCCAGTCTGTAGGGCTCGTAAACTAGCCAAGCTAACGTTACAAGAAAACTTAAAATACCAGACTGTGCCGTACAAATAACTTGTTTTACTTATTTTTCAATGTGAAATCAAACGCAAAGCACTCGGCACACAGTTTAAAGAAAGTTGATATTTCTTGTCACGTTTAGAAACCATAAATTAGAGTCTGCTTTAAGTTGGCAATGTAAGCTAGCTATGGTTAGCCACCTACCCCAGCAAGCTAACTAGATAGCTAAAGTGGATCAGAGGAAAACAGGACAGACAAGAACAAACCGGATTATCACTGGCAGTCCTGCCTCTGTCTCATTCTCCCGCATATATGCTAGCTGAATTAACTAAATGCATATTTATAGCAAATAAAAACGGATTACTGACGGTTTAACGGCGCAGCTTCTTCGCATGAAAAGATGTGGCGACCAGGCCCCGTGTGTCTATCTCTCCCCCCACTTTGCCTCGTACTCAGCCCTCCCTCCCTTCCTCCCCCTGCGCCGATGAAAACATGGTGATGGTGGAGGATTTGGCTTAGTCCTGTACAGTTGAACATTGGCCCCGAAAGTCACTGCAACAACAGCAGAGAACCCTGGTTTCAGAGAGGATGTGTGGTCACGATGCGCCTCACATGTCTCTGAGAGAGGGAGACACATCCAGTGCAAGAGGTCAGGAGGTCAAGACAAGTTCAGCTTTGCATTTCAGTAGCTCCAAAGGTTATTGTCGGACATTGGTGACTTCATCAGTTTCGTTATTGCTTGAACCGGTGTGTACTCTTACGCAATACACAGAGTTTTATTGCATCAATATTCCTATAATCACTTCTGAGTAAACATATAAATGACCTGATTTAATCCATGCTGTTTACTTTAGTTTTGAGTATAATGATTAAATAATAACAATTAAATAAAGGTATAAGGGGTAAATTTTAGTTCTTCTGAACCAAATAGTAACCAAAACAGATCAATGCAGCATCTCTACTTAAAAAAATGAAAAACTATAAATTGTACAAATGTTTTGCTGAATATTTTCATTTGCTGTCAGTCTTAAGGAGCTGCAATAACAAAACTCAATAATAAAAAATAATAATAAAAAATGACTGCATTCTTTATTGTGTAATTAACATTATATGGGACCAAATAAAGCATCTTTTAGGTACACTTCTATGGTATTTTTCCATTTCCATTAGATAAGTTCAACCACATATTTGAAGTCTTCACTTTTTGCTTTTAAATTATTATTTTATGTTTCTATAGGGGTTGCAGCTATTCTGTTAGAATAATATTTGGCACTGGACATTTTCCAATCTAAGAGCAAAAATAGCCTGATTTTTTTTTCTTTTTTTCCCAAACATATTCCAAACAAATTCATTGTATGTAGAATAACATACAATACAAGCCTGTTTTCTGTGTAATTTTATTTAAAAGTGAGCATTTTGAAAGTATGTCACTAATATAGAATTCATGCAAATTAACTTTTTTTAATACAAATGAAAACATTTTAATCAGGTCACAGTAAAATTTATTCATTAAAAAAATATGTATATATAATTAAATCTGAGAAAAAATGTGAAGCAGTTAAGTTAATTAGTAAATCAAATTTTGTATTTATTTATAGCTTCTCCTTCTGTTAATACACATGTCTAATAATAATACAGCTCACGTTTTTTTGGATGTGTTTTTCTTCGTAACTTTTGTTGTTCTTTAGCAGGATATTCCCATTGATGAAAATTAGTTTCTTTCAATAGACATTGGAAATACATTATCACCCCCAAGTGGCCTGACATGGTATTACAATTACATAAAACTGACAAGCTTCCAGTTTCTGGAATAAATAAAGCAGGAATACAGATGAATAAGCCCAGTTTTATTTGATTTAGTAAAATTACTGCAATTATGGCCATATAATAGTGGAATTACTTGTATCCCCTAATTTCTTTAAGAAATATAAAGGAAACTGCTTGGAATCCTATAAAGCTTAACACAAAACGTTATTTTTGGGAAAAATAATTGTGGATAAAATTATGCCATAACACTACTTATAAGAAATTTAACTTCCTTCTCAGAATTTATTACAGCATGTTTTTAACAGATAAGCAAACCCAATTACTAGTCCTTGTGCAGTTCAATTAAATGTGTGCTAAATGCTAGTCTCAGCTACTTTTTAAAGGCTTTAAATTCAGACAAATGTATATATCCCCTTTAAAGCCTAGAGGGGATATATAAATATAACCATTATTATTTGTCATTCTTCTCCATAATGTTAGAAAATAATTTAGCAGTGTGTATTGTTTTTTTTTTTTTTTTAAGTCAACAGAGAAAGACAGGTAGCAAAGACCCAGGACAAATCTTTACTTGTTTTTAATCATTTTATTTTGAAAACATGTAAGTATAGTACAAAAGTATCAGATTTTAAAACAAAGTACATAAAATAATATTCTCAAGCAGATAAAAGCTACTGAAGTCCAAATTCCAGGACAAAGAATAGCTTTATCTTCATGTTTTACAGCGTTTTGAAATTTTAATAATTATCATATTAGCTATACACATTTATCCAGATTTTAACAGAAGATGGCATTTTTACATGTGTTACATTTCCATATTACTAAAATAACCTTTTGCATCCTTTCATGTTGATGCTCCTTGAGCTTTTTGCATTCAATCATATCTAGAACAAGGAAAACCTTCAAACATTGTGGTTTGACTGATGGAAGAAATCGGTTACACCTTTTAATATTATCTAGAAATCCTCCTGCAATTTAAAAAACTGAACCCAAGCCTGGCCATTTCTTGCATTTCAAACAAACTAATTAATGCTGAAGATGTCACTATCTAAATATGTGTATGTGTGCCTCACGCATGTGTGTGTCAGTGCTGCGTTAAGGATTAGCCCCAGTGTGTGTCCACTAGTGATTAGCCTGGTCAGTGGGCCTGTTGTGCATTCACTCAGGACATTAGCATATTAATGCAGCTTCGCTCTTGATCTCCCTCTGCCCTCTAACTCTCCCGCTCTGTCCCTCTTTCGTGTTTTCTCTTTCTCTACACATATTTCCCAGACTGCAATGTTGCTTCCTGCAGCTTCAATCCATAAATCTCACCAATTTACGCTCCTTGTGCTGTGAAGCAGCACACAATCTGGCCACACAAACTTCAAGGTTCCTGCTCTTCTTTTTCCCTCCAAAAATCTGCCTCTCCCCCACTCTTTCTGCACCACATTCAAATCCTTCACTTGCTCTCATTTTCCCTTTTCTTTCTCCAGGTCTGCCTCCCCCCTGAACTTTGTCAAACACAGGAAAACACACACAGAAGCAAATTCACAGGAGCAAACACAGAGAGGGTGAGTCCACACACACACACACACACACCCACACACACCCCCACCCACACACACACAGATTCCCAATCCCTATTCATTCTCCTTTTTGTCACTTTACCCTTTCCAGTGCAAATTTAGCAGGACCTGCTTTAGACTTCAGTGCTGAAGTGTGAGCCGGACACATTCAGCTGAGGTGCAGCTTTTTGCCTTGTTTCCATAATGGGACTCTCCTGATCTGCAGAGAAAGATGTGTAGAAACAATTAGACGTGCCACCTGTGTGAAAGAAACACTTAAAGTTAGCAGATATTCAATTAATTGGAGTTGATTTTCACTCTGAATTGATGCAAGCTGGATCACATCTTTTATAATGAGAAACATTAATGCTTTCAAAAGACTTGTCATTTTTGAAAAAAATGTGAGCTTAGCATATATACAAAGGTGATGTTTATGTTGGATTGCATTTCGGCAAATCAGGTGCCTTCCTCTTCACTTCCTGTATTTGTTGCCAGTAAAAATAGTTAGCTTTTCTCAACATCAATGCAATATTCTATTAAAACTAAGCTTAAGAAACTTTGATGAAAAGCTTCTAGAGCATCAAATCTTAAAATTGTGTCGGTCTTATTAACAAAACCTTCAGGATGTCTTGCAAAAATGTCAGATGAGTTTCTTGAAGGCTTTAGATTTACATAAACTCACACTCTCTGCCTTGTTCAATAGCACTCTCCCTCTCTCTGTTTGTCTTTCTGCGCCTCACTTTTCCACCCACAGAGCTGCTGAGTTTGATCCCATCCATGGTGGTCTGTCCATCGCTGATGTTGGGAGGTCAGGGGCGTGATGTCCATCCACAACTCCTGGTTTCACAAAGGCAGACGCAAGAATTGCGTTTGGACAATCAACTCCAGACCTCCATGTCTCCTTTGGTCATTAGAGGACTCACATTCTTGAAGAGGCAGGTGCATCGCCTGGTTGTGTGGCAGTTGGTGCAGAGCTGATTTAGTGATTTAAGTTTCAAGCCACCAAGCGCTGGGAGAGGATCCAAGATATCGGTTTGTCCACTTGCTGAGAAAAAAGGTTCAAAGCAGTGTTTGTCCGTGGCCTTCAGGTCAGTGATTGTGGATGAAAAAAAAGAAAGAGCTGAAAAAAGAAATAACCAAGAATAAGCCTGAGAAAGAGAAAGGAAAAAAGCGCTAACTCATGCTTGTATTCTGAGCCGGTGACACCATGATAAACGAAGGGGTCACCACCCGGGGGCAGGCCCGTCCTAAAGGAGCCAGCGCTGTGACCTTGCACAAAAGAAGGAGTGGGTCCCCCCCAACGGTCACACGGATCAAAGAGGACAAAAGCCTGAGATGATAACTCAGCACAGCAGTTGTGCACCTGATTATCAAGCACATAAGCAACAGGGGTAGAAAATTTCCCCAAGTTAGATCAAGTGAGGGTGGAGTAATGGGATGCTTGAGAATTAAAAGTAAAACCGTGACTCGCTCTAATCTGATTTGCCGAATGCAACATTTTCTCTTTATCTGATTTGCTCTGTTAGGCGTTCTCTCTTTCTGTGGGACTCCGTCTTTATCCAAATGATGCGGTCTTTGGTGAGGCCTGGCCTATTCATCCGAACCCCATGTGCTGTGTGCCCACCATTGAGGTGCAGAGTAGCATGGTCACAAAGGATGGCAGCAACTCAGCGAGCTTGTTCCTTAAAGTTTTAAGCCTGTGTTCAGAATAAAGTTTGCAATTAGAGCCAGAAAATCTTTCATTTTGTTGAAAAAATAAATTCAAAGTTCTTAAATGCTTTCTTAAGTCCTGGTATGTTTCAGCATTGTAATAGTAAGTTTACAACATTTCAATTATCTTTTCCTAATAAGTCCATAAAGTCTTATGGTTAAAAGTTTTTTTTTTAACAGTTGCAAGTGCCTTATAGTAAAGTTCACTTTTACTTATGCATTAACAGAAAGGATTTGTTTTTCATTCTTAACAATTTACATAAACTCTTTGCTCCATTTTCCTAACCTCATCCCTTACAAGTACTGATCCTGGTGGAATTAAAAAGGCCCGAAAGCCTAAACTTTTCTGCCTCACACTTGTCTGCAGGCACTGATAATACTCGGTGCCCTGTTTAAAAGTGACAAAAAAAGATGTATTACCTAAAGGAAAGGAGGCTTGTAGTGCCAGGTATTAAGACCCTGTGGGACATAAAATCTGGATCAAGAATTTCTGCAAAAAGCCCGCCATAAAGTCCGTCTCAACCACCGATCATTCATCCTTACATGTGCGACCGACATCCTCTCTTCTAGTCCATCCTCCCTCCGTTCTGGGTCGAATTTTAGCTGCATCGCTGTCGACGTCTGACCGCACTTGTCCTACTTCTCCATCTTTCACTCTCTCTGCTTTTGCCTCTTCTGATCCTGCATCCTTCTCCCTCTCCTTCTTCAACCCTTTCTGTCGGGCCCACCCTCCGCCTTTACATTTCCTCTTGGTTTCCCCGCCCTCTTTCGCCTCTCTCTCCCTCTTCTTTCACTCATTCCTTGTCTCTCGCTCTTTCTCTACCCTCATTTCATGCAGCGCTGGGGTTACCTAAGAGACTGGGCCTCAATGGAGAAAATCTCCTTTGGTACAATGAATTGGGCAAGAGGCAGAGGGGAGGGAGAGAAATGGGGGGTGCAGGGTAAAATCAGGGGGTGCTGGACACAGGAAGGGAGGTGGGGTGCAGGGAAAGTGAAGGGAAAAGATAGTGGGATGCAGATGCATGCAGGGATGGAAGGGGGATACAAAAAATTGAATAAGTGGCTTCGCTTGTGTGATTTCGCCTCAGTGGTCAGTCTTTTGATGGATACTTATGGTGCCCACCCTCCCCCCACCTGCTCACCACTCGGACCAGTTGGTCCCACTAATTAAGAATGAACTCATTTGAGGTGTTCAATAAAATTTATATAGAACTTTAAATAAATCATAAAAATGATTAAAGTCTCATATTGATTGATTTTGACATTGCCAAAAGTTCAAAATCATTTTGTGAGCATGAGCTGAGCGACGTCAGTGTCTGTAGGGGCCGTTTTGATTGTTCACTGTTTGTTTGCTCTTTGGTGGAAGTACAAGATGGCCCCCAAAGGAGCATAGTTCTTTTTACAAAGACAAAAAGTGTTTTAACTGCACGAACTTTCCCCATTCAGGACAAGTAATCACACAATACCCCTTTAATCTTTTCTGTCTCAGCTTGGGAGATGTTCTCTGACAAAAAAGAAAAAAAATGGAGGCCTGACACATGCAGTCTTGTTTGGAGGTTAGTTACTGATTAGCACTAAAGTGTTGCAGTTCATTTTCTTGTTGCACCTTATTGAGCTCCTCAGCTATTCTATTAACTTTGTCATTTGTCTCTGAATTGGCAAACAGATCCCCTGCTGCTCAGTTTTGTCTCTTTACAACTCATCCCCCCTCCACGAACCCCTCATTACCCTGAAGATGTGAGAAAACAATAGAGCTAATAAAAGAAGCAGAGATAATTACAACACTGCTAAGAAGTTGGCCCACGCCCTAACCCATCGAAAGCAGCAACGTAAATCTGGATATGGGGGCAACGTTGGGGTTCTTTTAATGCGCTTTTCAGATGAAATGATACTTATCCTTATTTCTATGTATGTCCGTGTAAATGCCAGGATGAATCTGGGATCTCTGTGTTAATGACTCTATCAGGGCCTGATACCCACAGGCTCCTGCTGAGGAAAGAGATCCAAAGGGATTGGGGTGTTTGAGTGTGGCTCAGGAGGTGTCAAAGTTGGGTTTGGGGTGCTCTGTGTGTGTGTGTGTGTGTGTGTGTGTATAAGTATGTGTGTGTGTTTAAAACTGGGGACTGAAGGGAAGGGGGGTGGCGAGGGCAGATTGTCCCTTCTGCTGAATGAAGTTATTTCCAGGCCTCTGTCCATCTGTTACCGTGGCAGCAGCAGTGACCAAGGTGTTGCCATGGTGAGGTGGACACAAAAAGGCGTGGCGTGGGAACGGGTCCAGGGGTCAGGAGTGAGGGTCGGGGGGTCAGGGGTCACAGCCAGCTGGACAGCACACAAGAGGCGATCAGGGTGAGAAAAGAAGGAGGGAAAGTTTCATTCTCTTTCTCTTTTTTCGCCTTTTCTTCTCTTGGTTCTTCTGCTCTGGAGGGAGACGTCCGAAGAGTGGACACCACTGGACATTAACATTGAACTGGGGCGGTGAGATGAAAAAGAAGGGGGGTGAAGGGTGGAAGGAGGTCCATGGGTTTCACAGAGTGGGGCCCCCACAATGTCCAGGCTTTGGGTGGGGGTTCCCCTCCATTAGGCCTTCTACCTTACTGATGTCTAATCGCGCAAAGCATTTGACAGGCAATTGACTCCAGTCAATGTACGTGCAAATGTGACTGCATGGACGGCTGTGTGTGTCTGTCTGTGTGGCCACCGTGGGTTTGATACCCAGACCAAACAAAGCCTTTTTGACAACATTTCAGTTTGTGCTCAAACCCTTTTTGAGACAATGGAACAAACTGAAGGCGGTAATGAATCAAAATTATGGGCTGAAGGTGGGAAAGAGCCGCCATAATATCCTTACATGGAACAAAGTCCCACACACTTTCATAAAACTGCCAAAACGTTGAATCTGAACCTTTTTGATTTGAAACAGTCTCTCTTTTTTGTGGCTGTGGACACAAAAATAACTGCACACAGACCAGCAGTCATGTATTATTTTCTTTAAAAGAGTTTGTATTTGACGGCTTAATGGGTTTTGTGCTGGAGAAACAGTGTTTGAAGTGTTTCATTGGGCTTTTAACTATTTATTTGAAACCTTCTTTTCTCCAGTGTTTAATGATGACAGTAAAATAACTGCAATTCTTTTCAAACACAAGAACTATGTGCACAAGTTTGACTCTAATAAGGATTTTCTCCAATCCATACAGATTAAGAATTACATACAAAAGCGAATGCGTACACCTGTTTTTTATTTATATTTATAAATCATTCACTTAAACTAGTTGATTTCATTAACCAGATCAGATTAAGCATTGTCCACAGATCTTCAATGTGTATTACATTAGGGTCAGTTTTAATGTGTATTTTCAATTATTTTTTGGTTGAAACTCTAAATAATGTAAAATCTTTACTTATAAGTTCTTATCTTTCGGGGAAAGGAAATTTTTGAGAATCTTTAGGACCAATTCAGGAAACACCAAAGCTCTGGCCTATCATGAACTGGAGATGCTGGAACCACATCCTTACTGTCTGTAGTGAAGTGATTTTAACATCAATGGGGACTAAAAGGGAAATAAGTAGAAAAGAAACGCATGCTGCCCACATGAATAAACCAGAGCTATGTTGAAAGGTGACTGAGATTTGAAGAAGTCATTGTGAGGCCTTCATGCACACAAGAACACTGTACCAAATATCTGGTGTGGTTGTGGAGCACTGAACAAAGTGGAATAATGAAGAAGAAGGACTATCTTTATATTAAACGGCTAGATAATTAAAAGTCGGAGGTAATCTGGTGTTCCACTGGCATACTGATACCAAACACACATCCAAACAGGTGGAGGAAACATCATAAAAAAACATCATAACTTGCATAAAAACGTTGCCCTGATTTGCCTGGTGCAGGTATGAATTCGCCGGCTGATATAGGTCAGTAGAACAGATCTGGTTCTCTGCTCCAATTGGATTTAAAGTAACCATCAGCAGACAGCAGCAATTATTTTTAGCTTTGTGTTTTTTTATTGTAATATCCAGACTTGTTGTATGTGTTGTTTCATTCTCTGCTTTTTGTTATGCTTTTTAGTTTTGTCTTTATCCTCTCCAACATGTTCAGGCAAAAACTTTTTTGAGTAAATTTAGTTTTATTTACAGATCAGGTTATGATGACATAGATGTGGCTTTATTGTTTAATAAATACTTCAAAATTACAGACTGTAAACATTTGATGATTTATTTGATTTTAGCCATAATTATTGGTTTAATGAAAAAAGGAATATATTAGATGACATACTTCTAAAAAAACCTTAAGGATGTACAAGCAGAACATTACGGCGTGGTCTCCATGGTTCACGTCTCTTGGCAGTTGACTGCTTGGACAAACTCCAGCTCCTCTGTGACCCAAGAGGATAATATAGATTAAGAAAATGAGGGAGTGGATGAGATGTTACCTTCCTAGATGCAGCTGTGGAAAGCATTGTGGAGAATGCTTTTATAAAGAATTTAATTAATATGCATCATTAATATTGCAGTTTTGGCTTAATTATGTGATAAAAGTTTCAAGAAATACTTGGTGATCTGTTTCTGTATAAATTCCAGCTCTAAACAAAAATGCCTTCATTTTTTAAAATGTTTTTAGAGATGAGTAATGATCAGTTCAGGTAACATTGACATATAAAGCAGCAGTGAAAGGCTAAAGATTGAAATGTCTACCTGCTCCATAGCGAAATGAAAAGACGGTAAACGTTGAGCCGCATCAGTGGATAACACATTATGACAACGTGGATAAGAAGGCGCTTACAATGCAATTACACACACACACCCCAACTCACCCACATTGCACAGAGTAAACACACTGGTCCCCCTTAGACCTTAATAGTTTCAGGGATGAAGGGAGTGCAGGATCCATACTCTTCCATTGGCCATATTAATAGGATTAGGAGCAGCCTCAGGAGGACATGGCAGGCCAAGTCCAACGCTCCGCTTGACATCTTTTGTCCACGAGCCCTGAGACGCAGCTCCCAGCAATAGGATGAGGGACAAAGGCTTTTGAATATTGCGATGTAGCTACAAATATATCCCGATGGGGGAACGCTGAACCTCAAGTTCCAGCAGATAAAATTAGCAGACAGCTATTTTGACAACTCAATCAGTTTTTGAGATAAATCAGATCAATTTTGCTTTTTCTGTGTGCACATTAGTGAGTTTGACTGGGTGAATGTGGCTCTGGTGTAAAGCGCTTTGAGAGGTGAGTAAGACTAGAAAAGCGCTGTATAAAATTCAGTCCAGATGGTCCAGATATTGAGACAAAGACAGAACCAGTACCGTCAAAGAAAAGGCCCAAATGAATGAAGAAATCTTAAAAACTTAGGACTAGACATCACAAGGTTTATACATTAGTTACATTTGGCAGCTTCAGCCTTGGTCAAGATTTACAAGACCCCTAGAAACTGCTTAGAGTAAAATGTCTTGCTGGTAAGTTATTAAAATACTCCTGTCAGTTTTACTGAAGATGGATTATAGAAGTTATGAGTTGAGGTGAAGAGAGATAAAAGAAGGTACTTCATTCATTATTTACTGGGGATTTCTCTGGACTGATTGTATTTAGGAAAGCAACTCTGGTTTCATTACTTTGCATTAATTAGACAGACACAAATAAAGGAAATTGTCTCGTTTCCCCTGATGTGTTCTTGGCTCTATCTTCAGTTTCCTTTGTCATATTTTTTTCCTTGACTCAAGAATCAGTCCACTACCTACAGATAGTCGCTTGACAATATTTCCCTTTTTCAGAAGTCCTAAATATCCTCAGTTAGACTCCTAAATCTATTGTCAATCTGCTCCTATTTAAAGCTTCTTATAGACTGATTATGATTTACCTAACAGGATCAAATGTTGATGAGGCAGCAGGCATTACTGCATCAATGAATCACACTGAAGCATCACATCATGTGCAATGAGTAGTGTGTAATAAGTTTTTTTTTCTCAATTCTACTGCATTTACGTAATATTCAGTTTGTACATCTGGTTTACTTATTTTTTTTAATTGTCAAATATAAAAAAAACTTTGGTAAGTTTTGGATGCTTCAATTCTTGCTTTCCTTGGTTTGTTCTAATTTCTTCCAAACTATTTATGGAATATAAAATATGTTTTCATCCTTGGTTGGTTACAATGAAATACATCTTAATAAAGCAACAAACAATATTCAATGCATCTCTGTAGTTTTACAGCATTACCTTCAGTAGAGTCATAATAAAAAGTGTTGGGTGTACACTTTTAACATTTTGGCTTAATCTTTGTTGCCTTCATGGTGGAATCATGGTGTTGTTTTGTGTCCTTGAGGATAAATTTAAAACATTTTAGAACTGGATAAAGACCAGATTGTATATATGGTAAAGCAGTAGAACTGGCAGTGTAGTTTTCTTCCATTATAGTTTTATTGTCACTGCAATGAACTCCTCAAAAAATCATGATCAGTCGTGGTTCTTGTTTCTGTGTGACATACCTACGTATTCAACTACTATTGACAAAGAAGTGGAACTCTTTTGAGTAAGAGTATGATCTTTATCACCAGTTTTGTTTTTAAAATGATTAAAATGTTCTGTTTTACCATTCTGGTACTGATGATCAGAATATTCTATTGAACTTTCCTCAGATCGTGCTCAGTTTGAGCAATTATTGACATTCTTAGAGATCGCCTCACATCCCGTGCCATCACCGAGTGACACAGAGATTCTCTGTCCTCTCCCTGACCACAGAACTCTGGGAGTGCGACCAAAACCAGTTTTATGACCAGGAGCTGCTGACACTCACTTCCTGCCAAGAAAAAGGAAGACTAGGTACAAACTCATCAAAAGCACATATTAACAGAAAAGCATTAAATATTTTTTTTGTGTGCTTTAGAGAAGGTGTTGAACACGTTTGCACCAGCAGGCCGGAGGTTTAGGATTTATGCCTAAGTCTTGACGTCCAATCGTAGAACAATGGTGAATAAAATGTTTTAACGTGGAGATGAATCTAAGACAATAAATCATTAAACAAAGTAAAACATTAATCAATAAAACAATTTGCTTATCTTCAAATTAACTTTTTCCATCTTGCTGACTGTTAAACAGATGAGAGAACAGGTCAGTTTATGGGCTACAGATCACAGAATAATTTCATCTCGTGGAAAACAAACACTTGAAATATTTTAAAACTGATTTAAATATCATATAAGAGAGGAAAATATTCCCAAAACCTTTCACTTGACCAGGTTATCAGAAATGATGTATTAAATCCCCAAAGTTTTTTTTATTTAGAGCTTAGAAACACAAAGAGGACAGAGAGTAATTGTTAAGGTAAGTGTTACTCTCAAACATCAAAACTTAATTATCTCTGCTCTAGGCCAAATCATCGAATCACCAATTGATATACCCACCTTGTCTCACTTTGTAGCTTCCTGCTTTCTTTACCCATGTAGACAAACCATAGAGTGTCAGTTAATTTCTAACTGTAGTAAAGTATTTTTGTGGATAATAGACATAACTCATTACGTACAATTTAATACAACTGTACATTATTTTCTAGATACTTTCATTTGCACAATATTTCCTCAGATTTTGGTTCTCATTCCCAGTCCACCCAATTAGTTGACTCTTACTGCATGACAGATTAGGAACCTTGAAACCATGATAATTATTGTTGACCTCCAGATCCTAATTGTTGGAAACATGCAATCATATTTCCTCACAGCAATTTATTGGTGGAATACAGGAAATTACTTTAAACAGTAAGTTGTAAAAGGCGGTACAAGTCCTTCCTTCCCCCCTTGGCAGATATATGGCTTTTAGAAATGGCCTGCTGCAGGCAGAAACCCAAAGATTACTGTACAAAACCTCCAAAACTATAATGGTATGAAGTGGCAAAGGGTTGAGATGACCTGCACCACTTGCTGCAACCAAAGGTGACAGTCGGGCAATGAGTAAGAGTCATGCTGGTCCTTTCAGCCAAGATCCTTCCAGGTTTTCCACTACCTCTTGGTTTCAGACTCGTCTTAAGGCAACTGAATTTCTTTTTGTGTCAATCTTCACATAATTCTTCACAATGACCTAAATATCTTGATGAAATGTTTTGTTTCTTTATTAGAAAAACTCTTGTGACGTGTTTTCCTAAACTGTCAATGTCTTTGGTTTGTTTTAGGAAATGACTTTGCCAGCTTACAGTACATTTCTGTTGGATGTTTCTCAGTATGTTGTTGGTAAAATCACCCAAACTTACCCGTTCAAGTTTATTTTATCACTCTGCTGCAATTCCCACTTTCAGCCTTGACATTAATTCAGACGTTTTCCTGGAAACAAAAACTTCTGTGAAGGTTTTTTATAAAGGCATTGCCAAGATGACATTTACCTCCAAAGGGCTTTGTGTGTTTAGGTTTGCATGTAAACATGGCAGTAATAAGTTCAGCTCCTGGTTTTCTCCAAATAGTTCAAATCTTATTTCATAGTATGAAAGAAATCCATGTATATTTTATAAAACTGAACAATGTTCAGTCAAGTGTTTTCTAGAGAGAAAAGGTTTCTGTTGAAGTCCCTCATCATAACTAATGAAGTGTTGCATGATCCTTAATAAAGGTTAGAAATGTATTATTGTCTTCATAACTATGTGCAACTGGACTTCTGATGCTTCCAAAACTAATTAGATTTTTGACTCTTTATTACTTACAGATTGTAAATACATTCTGAATGCTGCCTTAAATCAGTTTCTTTTATGACAATTTGTTTGATTTATCTAAGCTTAAGATTTTGACAAAATATGACGATCAATTTTTTTCAGCAGTTGGAATCTAACTTGCTCTGTTATCCATTCAATTATTTTTCAGTGATTTTCTCTCATTGGTAAAGAAGATTACCTAGTAAACAATAAACTATGTTGCCTAATTTTCTTAAATATTTTTAAGCAGATTTATTGGAAACAAGCAGCTTTCCTCTGGTTCAGATGATTATATGAATATTGATTATTACTGTGGTTATTCTGAGCTCACAAAATAACCACACTGGATGTTATTTAACAGATATAAAAGTCACATTGACTTGTTCTCTCTCTCCATGTTGATTGCTAATTTGACTCAGGGAAGAAGTTTTCTTTCAAACCAGCAGAGTGATTTGGTTGCTGGGTGATTCCTGAAGCAGCTGCAAAACTTTGACCATCTCAGGTAGATTATAAGAGATGCACCAGTGGCTGTGTTAAGTTCCTTCATCAGAGTCACACAGAAGTGTTTGCATTGATTTTGCAGTTTCTGTTGCACATCCATGTCAGGAAGTTGCAACAATGTTAAATCCCTCCATATATTTTTGAACAACATAAAATTAAATGATATAATCATATATGATTTAACAAGCAGAACCAGTGTTTCTAAACCTCATTTAGCCTTTTCTAATAAAAAACATGAAATTTTGGTTTAACTCTACCTTATTCCAGTTTTATTTTGTGTTACTAAGAATATTTTTTAAACTTCTTGACTTACTTGCATCCCTTCTGAATGTTGAAAAGAAACCAGATAATAAGAGTGATGAAAAAAGGAGGGAAATAGTCTGAGTGGCTAGGATTTCTGAATGGGAGCTACTTACAATGGAAACTCTCAAAAGAAAGGAAAACCTTCATTTTGAAGGCAGGCCATTAAGATGTGTCCTCTTAAAGGAGGTTGTTGTGACAAAAACATTTTCAGCATCTGTCTGTTTGGGTGAAAAAGTGTGGAAAAAGAGCGGTGCATGTGATTACTGGACGAGGGCCGGACAGGGGCCACGCAGGCCCGGGCAGACGGCTGCAGAGAAAAGGATATTTACCTTGAACTCCACTCGTCTCGTCTCTGGGGCGGGGTCAGGTATTGTAGCCGGGCCTGACAGGGTCAGGAGGGGACAAGTGGGGGAGACAGAGGGCGGTGGGTTTGGAGCGGGGACAGGGGGCTGCCCTCAGGGTCATGGGGTGCTTACCCCACTGGGGGCCGGTGGGGGGATGGAGGGACAGATATTGGCAGATTTTCGTTGTGTGCAGATGCTCAATATGCAGATGTCTAATCGAATTGTGCGACGATGAATTGGTTCCCCCTCCTGATTTGCATCAGGACAATCCCGTGCTGTGGCTCAGGGGTCAGCGGAGTTCCCCTGGACAAAATGAGCAGCCGGCTGCAGACGCCCCCGAGAACGTGTGAACTTGAAGGAGACTTTACTTAATGACAAGGATATTGATTGATTCAAATGTCTGTCTGTCTGGGAGTGCGTCTGACATCTGTCTTTCCTGTGAGCATGTTGTTTCTGGGTGCATAAAAGAAAATAGAGCATTCATTGCTTTTCTGTGTTTGGATTAAGTTCAGCTAAACTAAAATTCTGCACATTTTGTTGAAGCAAGACATTTATCTAATGATTCCCTCACAGAATAAGAGCAAAATAATTTGCTGTGTTGTTTAAATAAACTAGCATCAGGTTTAAACTAAACTGTAGTCTTAATAGTTATATATATTTTTTAAGGTTAACATATTTTCTTGCCTAAATAAGCCAGAAAGTTAATTTTTATTGTGAAATGTACATTTTGTCATAGGATGACATAATGTTGGAAGTGAAAAAAAGGAAAAATGGTTTTGAATATTCATTACAAATAGAAATCTGAAAATTGTGATGTTCATTTGTATTCAGTCTCTTTTACTGTGATGCTCCTAAATTTCAGCTTAAATCCAACTTCCTGTGAAGGCCTCAGAGGTTCCTTAGAGAACAGAATAAAGAAGCCCAAGATCCACAGTAGATGGGTCAGATGTAAAGCTCTGCAGAGAATAGGAACCTGTAAACCTACCAAGACATGGCTATCTGGTTTTACAGACGTAGGAAGGAGATCCACATTTCAGGTCAAAGAATGTGATGACAGAACTACTACTAACTTATGGGAGCAATAAGAAACAAAAGTCATTATCAAAAGAAAGTCTTCAGAAGTCCTGTTTACACTTTTCTACAACAAACTTGGTCACCTAAAACCAAAACGGACTTTATGGCCGTTCCTCCACATGCATTTTGCATGTGGAGGAAAACTGACACTATGCAACCTGAACTCACCATCTCTAGGGTGAAACACAGAGGCTGCAGCATCATGGTGTGGGGACGCTGGATTGAGTTGATGGGAAGACATGTGGACCTAAAATGCAGATAAATGCATAGCAGAGTTGCAAGAAAACTTGTTAGAGGCTGTAAAATAGTTTAAGCTGGGGCAAATGGTTACTCTTCTGCCAGGAAAATGACTCTAAATATCAACCAGAACTATAATGGAATGGCTTAGCATTAGGGTGGAATGGCCCAGTCAAAGTACAGATATCGATCTAACAGAAAATCTGTGGCCAAACTTGATAACTGATGTCAACAGACATTCTTCATCCTATCTCCAAAGCTTGAGCAAGTCTGATAGGAAGAAGTGGCAAAATCTTCATTCTCAAAATATGCACTGTGTTGTGTAGCTCACATAAAATCTAAATGTTTGTGTCTGTAACATTTTGTCTTCTGTCTCGATATTTATTGCAAATTGCACTGTTTTAATGAACCGACTTTAACTGGAGTGAAAATTTGAAAGACACTTGAAAGATGAGGCTTCAGTTTTATGATAGAAACATTAATATCATCATAATACTGCATGTAAGGACAAACAGACTGAAGAATAATTTATGTCCAGTAGCCATGAGGGCATTAAATGCCACCTAGCATTATATCTCACCCAATTTCATCATTATCCATGTAATTTTATGTTTTCTATAATGACAATAAAGATGATGATTACTATTATTATTGTTATTGTTAAGGTTTTGATAATAACAAAAGTATGTGTTTAAAGACTGGAGGAGCTGAAGTCATAAGAAGACAACTTTGCAAAGAGTAGGGTCAACATTTATCACTAGTTAATCCCTTAACAGAGGAATTAATCATTACAAGGTACAGACCTTGTTGGTAATGTTAAAGGATTTATGTATCTGGGTTTCTCTTTAGAAAATGTATTCATAACAGGCTATTTGTGCGTTTGGTCTGTTGGGATAATAAATGCACAAACGTAAAAAAATCATTTAAATACAAACAAGCAAACAGAAAAGCTCTAGATGTGAAAATACAGTAGTTTGAGTAACACTGCCCTCTAAGGGTAAAACACAAAAATGCAATTAGGAAAAAGACAATGCACTTTGATCTAGTGATTAGATATTTTAATGAAAATTTCTGCATAGATTTTTTATGCTTGTTTTTCATAGTTTATTGAAAAAATCTCTTTGTGGTGTCATAGAAATGGTGATTTCATCTCATCAAAAGAACTTTATGTGGGGTGAAGGTGGGTCAGGAGGAAACAGTTTGTCAGTAGGTCACCAGTTTGTACCCCTGCTCTGCTTCTCTCATTTTTAAATACAATTAAAAATTCCCTCCTTTTTGTATAAAAAAGACTCTAAATTAGAACGGATTTATTCATAACCAATACATTCATGAATCCCTCGCTGAAGAATTTTGACAACCTTGTAAGTTTTACTAAAGGTTGTTTACCATAGCTCAATTTTAAAAGCAAAACAGAAGTAATAATAGCAAAAGTTAAAAGGGGCAGGGAAGTGTTGTTTTTAAAAATGCTCAAAACCTTTTAGAAAAACAATGCTTAATTTATCTTGAAAAGTGAACTAAGTAATTGTCTATTACAGGCATGCTTTTGGTATGTGACCAAATCTTCTTCTCTTTTGGTTTTTCCCTTCAGCATTTGTCCATCAAATAATCTGTTCCCACTTAGTCTTGTCCTCTCCATTATCTACTCTTACATCATCTAACTTCATGTCCTCTTTCAAGACACCAGGATACATAAACTCCACCTGAGACACTGAACCTGAAGGGAGTATCCTACCTATTTCCACAACATCCTGGCCACATTATGGCTTATTCATACCAGGCTCTGAATAATTCCAGTGCTCTCTAAAGGTCATGATTTCAAAACGCAAACAGACCCAAACGTTACATTTTTCAGGATTACGTGCCAAGACATCTACATCAACCCCAATTCAAAGCAAAACAGGCACTGATAAATAGGTGCTTTCACAAATTACTTAGTTACATAGCAGTTGTTGGTAAATTTGTACTGTTTTGCAGATTTCTATGTGGAGATCGTCAGCAGCTCTAAGTTCCTGGGTGTTGACATCAGAGAAAACCTCGACTGGACACATCACATCACTTCACTGGTGAAATAGCCACAGCAGCGCCTGTACTTTCTAAGATGAATGAGAAGGGCTTCCCTCCCTCCTCATATCCTCTCCACCTTCTACAGAGGAACCATTGAGAGCCTGCTGACCAGCAATATCTCCATCTGGTCAGGGAGCTGCAAAGCCTCAGACTGGAAGTCTCTGCAAAGAGTGGTGA
>CAEFZY010005918.1:0-73977 GCA_903066815.1 Brachyrhaphis roseni
GACATTAAAAAAAAAAAAAAAAAAAAAAAAAAAAAAAAACTATATCGTATGTAAAGGCATACTGTTAATCACACTTAATTCCTAGTTCATAATTGGATGATAACGTTAAAAATAAACAGAAATTCATATCGCAGCCAGTTGGGAATTACTCACTCTCTGTAAAAACATTGTGTATTTTAAGAACAAAATTATTAATTTCCACTGGATACTATTTTTAACTGTATTCAAACACACTTGACCATTTTTGTTACATGTAATTTACTTGTTGACCACTTGATGGCGACATTGAATCATTTTTCAAGTGCGGTGGTTTTCCAGCGTTCCGAAATGTTCCCTATCGGTCCGACTTCTTCCTCCTTTTTTCGTTAATTATACCCTCATGCCACGGATAGTTTGGTGATTATTCATTTGAATATATATATTTTTTTCATGTCATAAAAATAACCAATACGATTCACTGTAACAAGGGAGACTGTATTCTTATTGATATTTTAATGTGTCATTTCTTTGTCCACGCCGTATGTACTAGTCATTTTGTGTATTTTATTTTAATCATGTGAAAATTCTGAATAACTTACTTGAACAGATTAGCCATTTTCTCATAAATTAATTCCCGCTGCACGCCTGAACGCGTGTGTGTTTTTCATTCACTGACAAACAGAGATCGGGGTTTGGGATCTTTCCTTTGCACCGACTTTTTTTTTATTATTATTATTTTCTCCCAAAATATCTCCGACAAAAACTCCTGGCGTAGTGCCGAATATAAAAGCAGGAAAAACACAGGACTGGTGTTTTTCATTTAATCAAATCAATTCTAATTGTGTAATAATAGTAATAATAATTTATTATTATTATTATTATTATTATTATTATTGTTATTATTTATGTGATACAAAACAATTTAATTTAAAATAAAATCTGATTGCAGGTTAGTAATAGTATTTTGATCTAAGAAAAAAATATAAATGGATTCAAACTGCAATTTTGAGGATTTATAAAAAAAAAAAACTATTTTAAATTTAGTTTAAGGAGCAGAATGTTGGGTAAGTTAACTAAATTAAAATAAACTTTTTAAAAAATCCAGAAATCCCACAGGTGAAAATAAAGCTATTTTATTGTCAATGCATTCAACATGATTAGATAAACTGTCAAGTAGTAAATTTCCGCAAAAAGGAAGAAACACTGAAACTATTCCCCACTGACACAAAATATTACACTTTGTTTTTCAAATAAAACAAATTATTTACACTGTGATGAATAGACTGCATCTTAAATCAATATTATTTAATATTACATGCACTCTGAAATATAGTGTCACATAAAAACCCCCCATTTGTGTCCTTAAACATTGCAGACATGAAAAAGAAAACAATTGTTGTGGTGCAAACCAGGACGAGTGACGACAATTGTAATTCATCTCTATATTTGAATTTGCATGATATAAAATACAACTTACTGTACATTTACACATATTTAAATCTTCCTTATTCTCAAAGATTCAAGTGCTTCATAAATAGATTAGTTTTTTTTTAAAGTCAAAATGCATTCGCTCACAGTCGAAAACATGTCATTTTGTACAGAGGAGGAGGAAAAGTCAACAGACCAAAAAAGGGTTTCAAGAGTGTGTCCAAGGTGTAAATAAGTGCAAGGGGTGTTTTTGTAATTTAAGTGGCCTATTTCCATTTGGAGGACTTAAATCCAGGCAGATTCTCGGCCCCTCGTTAAGCAAAAGTCCCTCTGATCACCTTAAACAGTCAGTTGTGGGAGGTCATGTGACGTGACAGGTGATGCCGCTCCCGGAAGGACTCGTTGCATATGGGGCACTTGAGTTTCTCCTCGCGCCGCCGCTTGACGAGAGGCTCCATGGAGTACTCTTTTTTGTGGTGTGATCGCATGTGGTAAACCAAGTCTGAGGTCATGCGGAAGGAGGCATTGCACTTGGCGCACCAGTTCTGAGCCGGCAGACAGAGGGAGGTGAAGGAGGGAGGCAGCAGCGTGAGCGCCGAGGGCATCTGAAGCTGGATAGGTCCGGAGTTCTTAGGCCAGAAGGCGGTGGTGTACACGAAAGGGTTCTGCTTGCCAATCCCAGCGGGCACGGGGCAGTTGGCGCCAAGCTCTGCACCCTGCAGCTTGGCAGCAAGGTGGTCAGCCTGGTAGAGTCTGTTGGAGGAGATGGTGTCACCCACCGCTGGGTGGCAGTCCAGCAGCTTGGGGGGCATCACCAGCGGTGAGATCTGGGAGAAGGAGCGAGTTGGTTGGCTGAAGGCACTCTTCCTCTCTGTGCCACTGCCGCTGCCCTGCTGGCCAACCGAGGTGAAAGCGCTGCCCATGGGCGAGGTCTGGGGTGGCTGCGTTTCAGAAAGAACCTGCCTGATGTTGAGGTGCTTCTCCACAGAGTTGCTGCTCGGGCGACCTCCGTCTTTGTTCTCAGAGTTGGAGTTCTGGAGGTTTTTGTTGCCACTGTGGTGTTTGAGGTTCTGAGCTGACTTCTTGACCTCTGTGAAGGCGCTGCGCTTGACCTCTCCATGCTCTGTAGATCCCGGCGGGGAGAAGGACCTGTGGTTCTCCTCCAGGCCATACACTCCTCTGTAATTCTGTGCAGAACTTGCAAGCTCTTCCTTAGACTTGGAAACTGAAAGGCCTAATCCTCGGGACTGTCTGTCCTCGACTTCTGAGAACTTTCTCTTCCCTGAGCTCTCGCTGCAGATCTCGGCCTCCTTGTCAGTCGGTGAGCTGGTCCGGTTCTTCTCCAGATCCCGCGCCAGGTTGTGAAAGTCAGTGGAGGGTTTGTTGTTGTCGTGCGGACTGCTGAAGCCTTCCGAGCGGCCAAGCTTCGGGCTGTTCCTGCTCGGGGTTGTGTTTGGTCGCTCTATGCTGCTCTCTTTGCCAGGCTCCTTGTCTGCCTCTGTAATACTCTGCAGCCTTTTGGTGCAGCGGAACCGGAGGTGGGCCAAGAAAGGGAACTCAAACTGGAATCGTTGGCTGCAGTCTGGACAGGAATGGTGGGATGAACCTGGGAAGCAGAGAAATGGAAAATTACAATTTGAAGATAGAAAATCTGAAACTCTAAAGTATGTTGCCAGAGGTGGGACCTTCAGGTCCTCAAAGGGCTGTTGTCCTGTTTGTTTTAGATGCTTCCCTGCTTAAACATTTCTAAATTTAATGAGCAGGTCAGTCTGCAGAATTTGGTTGCAGGTTAGGAGATTATCCAAATATCTAAAACACACACACAGTAGCCCTCCAGGACCAGCCACCTCTTTGTCTGCACTGCCGTTCCAGTTGGGAGTTCAGTCAGCTCACCTTTGCTCTTGGCCGGCGCTCGACTGGAGCTGAGCAGCAGCAGGTCGATGAGGTCCTTGCCGTACCAGACCAGCAGCTCTTCGTCCTTCTCGATGCGGCGAAGCGAGCGGTAAAGGAGCTGGCCGTTCTTCACGTAGGCCTCCAGGTTCTGCTCCTCTTTGTCCCGAGCCGACTGGACCAGTCGCAGCCACATCAGGCCCTCCGAGGTGCTGTTGGCGGCCGAGGTGTCCACCTGCACATCATGAGAATACAAGGATTTTTATTAATATATTGACCTAAAATTTGGCACCTGATCACAATGTGTATTTGCAGTAATTTCATATTAGTACAAAAAACTGATTATTAAAAAAAAAATAAAAGAATAAATCTTAGGGATAAACTCAAACATTGACCGTTTCAGGCCTTTTCAGATATAAACTGGAAATCAAATGAAAGCTCCTTTAGGTTTGCATTGGGGGTTGAACCCACCCTGAAGATGTAAGGTGCTGTGCGTTTGTCGGTGGATTTCAGCGCGATGAAGGCGATGCTGTCGTACAGCGACGTGTGGCTCAGCACGCACGGCCCGAAGATGGCGTTCTCCGGGATGTCGCACGTCGTGTAGACGCTCGTGAAGATGTCCGTCAGACACTGCTGGACCGCCTTGGCGTCCCCGTCCCACGCCAACTTCTGAGAGCTGGACTCCTCCATGTCACACTGCGGGGACACGGAGAGAAACACGCAGGACTTAGAACCTCGGATCAAACCCGACAGGGAGGCGCGGGAACGTTGCGGGATCTTCAGCTTTTATTTTCTATACGGAAAAAATGAACAATCCCTGTGAGACGAGCAGGTTGTTTGGTGATGCTCTCCTGTTTCTGAAGGCAGGAAATAAATAAATCTCTGCCGACACTAAATCAGGCGACATGGGCGCCGTTCCGTTCAGGGCCTGATTTCCAAAACCATATTTACCTTAGAACAGCATCAGCATATTAAAGTGGAACAATAATTTTATTTATAAGATAAATTATTTGCAAAAATCTAATTGTTATTATTATTGTTGTTATTATTATTATTATTATTATTATTATTATTATTATTGAAGAGCTTATTTTTATACCACGCGTTTTAAAAATCGTTATAATTAAATAAATCTCTCTTCATTATTCTTACAAATGCTAATATAAATATAATTATTTTTAAAAGTAACATTTACTCCAAACTCTCTTTTTTTTAATCAAAAATAATAAAATAATATTTGCATTATTCTTTTCCATCTCACTGATGTTTGCTTTACAGTGTCCTTTAAAAACTAAATATTATATTCCTCTAATATTGTTTACAAAGTTCTCCTCTTAACAAAAACACCTTTTCTTTTTTACTTTACATTTGCGTTATTGATTTCTGTAAAAAAAAAAAAATAATAATAATAAAATAAAAAAATAAATAAATACAAATTTCAGGTTTAAATGAAAATTGTGGAAAATATTTGCATAAAAAGAGCGTCCTTATTTTCGATTCAGACAAGGAAACAAAATGAAATCAGTCCCTGAGTGGGAGCTGCTGAGGTCCAGTGGCGTGGGCATGTCCAGTGGGTTTCAAGTGGACCGTCAAAATCAGCGGTTTCATGTCAGCCAGCCTTTCTCTCCTTCCTACAAGCGGCAGCGTATGTCGCCTCATTACCATAATCCAGCACTTTCCCCTCTGAGACTGTAATTAAAGCAGCACGACCAGTTAATTATTTCTTTTCTCCCTTTCTAACCTCACAATGTGTGCGTTTAGGCGGCTGCATGTGGCCCCTCATCCCCTCCCTCCTCTCCTCACTCATTTTCCGGACTTTAACAAGGCTAAAAATGCGCACGGAAAGCCGCACCTGATGCACTGCTATTTGGCACTAATGCAGCGCCAACAGCTATTCAAAAGGCCGTGAAAAATAACAGGAAGGAGAGATAATGTCTCACTAATCTACAGATCTATTGAAAGAGAGGGACATAAAACAGCTAAATTGGATCAAATATATAAAAAGAAAAGAATGATTTTTACCCAATTGTTCTTCGGCAATAAATCGTAATAACCATAATAGAGAAACATCTTATCCAAAAACCAAAGCGGTGCTCTGATGCAAAAAGTAGGAGCAAGAAGAAATCCACAGTTCGCTCCACTACGAATCTAAAACTCATGGAAACACAGAGAGCGATGCATTTCTCAGTTTTGTTTGTTTTTAAGGCTTTTTTTTTTAATTACAATTATTAAAAAAATAAAACATGCTTATACAGTCAGCCGCAATTATTGTTCATTTTCACAACACTGGTTTTCAGCAAGTTTAAGCTGCTCTTAAATCTGAGCAGTAATTATGCTTCCATACAGAAAAAAAACATATATATAGTTTTATATAGCCCTAGTAGAGCACAAAAAGCTGCACGTTTTTACGCTTTGGATAAAAGGAGAGATGAATTTTTGCAGTTCCATAAAATGGAAAGCAGCCGCCCTCCCATTCAAACCCGCTGCGGGTGGAGCGGGTGGAGCGAGGGGCTTCATTTCCCTCTAACCCATCTGCTAACGCCGCGCCAGGCACAAAGCTGCCCTAAATCAGCGCTGCAGCCGAAACATCTGCGGGCTCCAGCTCCGCCAAGTCAGGAGAACATAAAGATGAGGCCCAACCAAAAGCACTAACCTACCTTTCCCTCGATGAAGAGGAGCAATATTCCACAAGCGAGTGGAGAGCGCTGACTCCGAAACCCGTCTGAGAAACCAGAATGAGGGTAAAAAAGATGTTTTGAAAATCCGAAAAGCGGACGCGGATGCCAGTGATGGAGGTGGTGGTGCTGCGCTCCCGGGCTGCTCCGGTCAGAACATTTCCCCCCCCCGGTGCTGACAGTGACAGTGATGCTGCTGCTGCGGGGCTGCAGGGCTGCAGATCCTCTCCGGCTCTCTGGCAGGGCGCACCGAGCTGGACGGATGAAGGCAGACACAGAGTGAGACGGAGTGAGGCGCGCAGATGGGGCCCGGTGCTCTCTGGCTGACTGGCGCACAGACACACACTTTTTGTTTGCGGCACATAATCTACCCAATGAGGCGTGTCACTCTCCGTCTCCTCCCTTTAACTCTTCACTGGCCGACTGTCATTTGATGCGATTTATGGACGTGTGGAGGGATAAAGACCCCTTTCTCTCTCACACACACACACACACACCCACACAGCCGCCCCCCTTTCATTATTATTGTAATTCAAATCACAATAGTTGGTGGTCGTATTGGGATAAAGTGACATTTAAGCACAGCGGGTTGTTGGGAAGAAATTAAAGAGCAATTGGGTTTAAGAAATGCATTATTATTACTATTATTATTATTATTATTATTATTATCATTATTATTATTATTATTATTATTATTATTATTATTATTATTATATTTGTTTATTTTATTAAATGTTTTAAAGGGATCAAGCTTTAGTTCTTACCCTATAAATAAACTGGACTTCCTTGTCTTCTGTATTTGAACACATGATATCTATTTCAATTTGTGGATGTTTCCAACTTCCTGTCTGATTTCCGGACTTTCCGGACTCGGACTCCGGCAGCACCGGGCCGCCGCGTCTCTCCCGCCGCCTCAGCCGTCTCTGCATGCGGTCAGATGTGCTGGATATCCCGGGTGTTTGACCCACAGCGGGTCCCTTGCCGCCGCTGACTGACTGGCTGCACTTTGCTCGGGTTCATTTAGGGGGCGCCAGTGTATAATGGGCGCCGATTGAACGACCGAGATTTGAACAGAGAGGAGAGCTGCAGCAGGAACAGGTGAGAATGAAATGCTGATGGTTAAACTTTATTGTCATCAGTTTATGTTTTAAGTTGAACCTGATTTTTTTAAAATATTTATTTATGGAAGCCCCGAAATCAGTAAAATACTATAAAGATTCCCAGTTCCTCCATCGTCCTGCTACTTTAAAGATGCAGCAACAGCATAAACTGACCAGTCACAGTGTACACATCAATGCAGACTGAACACAAAAACTTCTTTTATTAATGCTCACCTACTCAGCACAGAACAAACAGCACAAATTAAGATGACAAATAAATAAAGAAACAACTTTAAGTTTAAAAACCTTTTGCTACTTTTTTATTTCAAAAGATCTAACAGGATCTGAGGACTTTGATTTTGGTTTGGTTGGCAGCAAATCTTCCAGCTCTGAAATCGATTCCTCTAAATAATAATGACTAATGTCAGTTTCACAGAATTGATGGGTTGTAAAGAAACTGAGCTGCAGAGGTAAAAAAAATAAAAATAAAAATACTGACTGTGAAGCTGACAGTTCCTCTCTATGCTCCTTGTTAAAAGAGAACAATTGCAAGTGTGCACTTTAAGAATATAATAAAATATGTATAAACTGATATGCTGCTTTCTCTGAAACAAAACTGGTTTTTAATCTGAAAACAATGAAACACTGAAACAAGTGTTTGTATGAATTATAACAGCTCCAGGTTTTATGAACTGTAGTGTTTGCATGGATTGTTTTTTTACTCTTCAATTAATTTGATATCTATTTACAATATGACCTTCTAAAACACAGAATAGAATAGAATAGAATAGAATAGAGTAATAGAATAAAGTAAAGCTGTAAACCAATACACAATAAATAAATACTAACCAAAGATGAACATATAAACATAAAGAAAATCATTAGCACACACAGCAGAGCAACAACAGGAAAGCTGAATTCAACACGTCACACATTCAGAATAAAAATACTTTATGATATCAAAAATTCCAAATGTGAAGAAATACATTTTCTCGTGAGCAAAAATACAGAAAGACAAACAGTCTGTCAGAAAAAATCAACGATGTATCCAATACATGGATGTCTATAAAATAAGCCAGTATGTTTCATTATGTTAGGTCCCACATGGAAACTAGTTTGCTATAGGAAGCAGCAGTTTGTCGCTGAAGCAGTTTCAGTCTGACGCATGAGGGACATTGTGCAGGAGCGATGCTGCTATTGCTGAAGGATCCTCCTGTCTCCCACCACCCGCACAGGGTGGAGCGGCCTTCCCGCCTGCTGAGTTTACCTGCTCTCTCTGTAGCTATTCAGGACTGCGATCCTCTTCTTGATGACCTGTGTGTTGGAGTTTCCTTGCAAGGCCAAACTGGTTTTAGTGTTGCAGACAAAAACCTGTGTCATGTTGAAGCACAAAATCACACAAATTCAGAGCGCAGCGCAAATCTAGAAACAGCTGATGAGTAAACACCTATTGAAGTAGCATGAAGACGACCAATCAAACATCCTGTTTTCTGAATGAATCCATTAGCATCAGTTAGACGAGCCTACAGGTGTTAAACCAGCTGCTTTTAATTCACTGTAAGGAAAAATCTTAAATCTGCACATCCTGTGGTCTCCATTCATTGTCAGAGTTTCCATTCCACACTTATAGTTGTATATTTTAATTTTATATTTTTTTCAAATATTATTTAGCAGATTTTTATTTATTTTCTAAATGTGGTGTCTTTGCTTTGCAGCAGTCTGTAGCCTAAGAAAATAACACATTGCTGATTTAAAAAAATAAATAAAATACATAAAATACAAAAAAAATAATGTGTCCTAGATATATTTAATGATTTGCATTCATTATATTTTTTTTTATTTTTGTGTGTTTCTTGTTTTTGTTTTATTTTATCTCTTTGCAGATGGCCTGAGATGGCAGCGTACTCAAGGCAAATTTGAGCTCAGATCATTCGGAGCATCCTGCCACGGACCGAGCGATCAGGAGTGCACTCCAACATTTTGGGCGGGGGGGAATAAAATGTGCACACAATACAAACCCACGGCGGATCAAACACAGTTGTCACAGTTTGCTGAGAGCTCCCGCTTTCTGGCCTCGCACTCCGTGTTTGGGAAGAAATTTGGACGTTTTTCTCTAATATTCACCATGTTTCTGGAAAAAAACAACTGAAAACTGTATATATGTGCCCTTGTAGTGTAAAATTAACTGTCTTACAGAGTGTTAAACTTTGAAGTAGTCATGTAGAAGAAATACTAATTGTTGACATTTTGGAAGAATAAGTGAATTTTGTAAAATGTGTGGTAAAATACTATAAAATATAATTTTCAGGCGTATTTTGAATAAATTTTTCAATAAATTCTGAAGAAGAGAAGGAAGCAACCAAATGTGTTAATTTAACCTGGTGTGAGGAATTTGAGGAAGCAGGCATTGAGATGAAGTGTGTCACGATGTCGGGATTTTTTCTCTGTTTAAAGTCAGAAATTCACAGCTGAGGGCTCAGTGTGTCTGTGAAGCATCTGGATTGTTTGACAGCATGGATCATTTCTTTATCACATCCCTTTTCAGGCCATAGTCACAATGAATTTAGATTTTTCAGCCACGGGTCTCCCAGTAAAGATTGATGTGTAAGAATGAAGAGGAGTTCCTGTCTAAACCTAAAAGACGACAGTTTGGTTTTAAGAATAAGTCAAGACAGAGATTTCAGTTTATACCAAGGAGGAAAATGCAACAAAAGTTATTTATTTGTATTACAGACTGAGGTTATGGCACGAATAAATCCCCACATTTAGTCACAACTTGATGTGGGAATGCTTCAACAACACAACAAAAACACCCAAATATCAAATAAAAAATACTCACTGCTATTTAGGAGTCTACAGCAACAGGATGATTTGTCTAACAATAAGTTTAAGAAAGAAATATTTCTTCTAATATAAAAATGAAAAACAAAGTTAAGCAAGTTTAATGTTGGATGTTTCATCATGTTTAGCTAAATTAGTCATTTCAAGGAAGGAGGAAATGACTCCTTGGATCAATAATATAGTTTTACTGCTTAAGATTGTTATGTTTTGTGTGACAAATGGGTTTTCCGTACATCCACTATTCATCTCCGATATATTATAAAAGATTCACATTTCTGATGAATATAGAATATAGGCATTCCTCGAGGAACCCCAAATATGTTGGGGGTTTTTCTCGTTCACTCAGATTTTTGATTTCTCAAATGAATCCTGGTCTGCCAAGTATGATCCATACCAGTTTAGTAGCTCCAAAGAACCAAACTAAGACTTCCATTTCTTGGAGATTCAGCGGTTTTTAATCTGATTTTTAAGAGTGAGTGCTGATCTCTAACCTTGTCAACGTCGTTTCCACATTAAGCTAAAGACAATTGGGACCATTCCAATTTATTGATCATGTACTCACTTCACAAATGACTGACAGCAAATGTCATCTTCATACATGTAAATATCACATCAGATGTAATATTTTATAGTTTGAGCAAAAGAGAGTATCTAGTTATTAAATGGAAAGTGAAAATGGAGGTTTGAGAACATCCACATTTTCATATTTGTTCTCAGATTTATACACAAGTAGCAAAAAGCAGTAGATCGGTTTTATGCTCTAATTTATTCAGTTACAACTTATTCTATGTGAAAAAATAAATACTTTAATATCAGTTCTGGGATTGTGTCGCATTTTGTGTGGAACCATTCAATTTTCCGGCTATTTATTACTTTCTAGACACAATTTCTTCCCATTTCTTTGATTGAATGTGTAAAAGAAGAAAAACGATAACAGTCTGACAGACAGGAAACAGGATTCTAGCTCCAACAAGGTGATTCCCAAAGAGCTGTTAGCTGAAAACCTGGCAGACATGAGAAGATCACCTGAAGGACGATCCATCTCTCAGGTCTTCTCAGGTTTTTGTCGCAATTTTTTTTCCAAGTCTCAGCTGTTGGAAATACAATCTGCTGGAGTTTTCTGTAATTATGAACATCAGTGTCACCTGCCAGGATGAGACAAACAATTGTAACAATAACTGTTTGTGTAAAAATGTGTGTGGGAGGAGGTTTACGGAGCAGCACAGGGTGTTGTAAGTCAAATTACAGAACCAACAACTCAGACTGTCACATCTCATCCATCAGCATGACTAAAAGGAGGTTACAACTGTCTGTATAATGCGGATGCAGATCCAGCTGCAACAATAGGAACAACAAAACAAACATTCAAATCACAAATGGGTGTTGATGTTTGGTCGCATTACCTGTCGAAATGAAGCCTCCATCAGATCAGATTTCTGGGAGGTTAAATGCTGCATGAGATTAGCAGCTCCGTTCCCACACCATGTTTAATTCACCGTCTCTGTCCAACACGCTGATGTGCTTTTTACCTTTTGTGTACATCTCTGCGAGGAGTTTTTGACAGCATCATATTTTTATCATGCATCAACAGGCGCTTTTTAATATTTAATCTGTAAAAACATAACTAGGGGAACTGCAGGACCAAACTTTAGCTTTCGTCTGCTCATTGTTAATACCAAACTCAGTGATGAGTTAATTCCCTTCCCTCTCATTGGGCAGATCACATGAAACGGCAGTGACAGCAGAAGCTTTCTGCAAATGGATTTCAGCAGACAGAAACTGGCAGCGCTTCGCTCCGTCCCCACTGTCTCGCTGTCACTGCCTCTCATCAAATATTAGGCATGTTTTTTGTGCTTTGGAGGGTGTGTGTGTGTGTGTGGGTGTGTGTGTGTGTGTGTGTGTTATGGAGGAGCTCGAGAGGCCTGTGGATTGATCTTTGATGGGTAAACACGACACAGGAAAAGTGCAATTATTTAGTCGGACGTTGGAATCATCAGCTGTTAAAAGTCTGTGCAACACAGGTGGTTAATAAATGATCGTCCGCTTTATTAAAAGGAGCTGATCATGCATATTTTAAACAGAGAAACATTTATTTCAAATGATAATGAAAGAAGAGCTTTACAGAAGCCTAAAACTTTAATCTGACATCAAATTAGACCTTTTTTGCAAAACATTTCTGCTTTTGAAAGAGTTTCAGGTTTTTTGCCACAGTTGTCAAATTTATGTTGAGCAAATTGTCTCCAACATGGATTAGACTGGATTTGTTACTTTTATTAGACTAAAAATATGTGCAGCTGATTAATTGAAAGTTGAATTAGAAAACATTTTATTATATCAAAACCAACATCAGTTATATTGATTAAAAAATGCTTTGATTTTAAACATTTGATTGAACAACTCTTTGCTGTAGCTCAGACTCTGGCATTACCACATATTAGCATGATTCAATTAAGAAGAACAGGGAGTTTGAGTCTTAATCTCCCCAAAACAACAATTTGAGTGTATAGACATTAACACACCTACTTGTAAACATACGTTAGAGAATAAATTTATTATAAAATATAGAGGGAAATTATAATATTTCAAACTTTCAGTGAAGTGAACCATATCAGAACTATAAAACCTTCTTAAACTTGTCAACTCAAATGTCACACTGTGAATTTAAGGTCAGAAATGCTCTTAGTAAATGTCTGGTGATCCGTGATCAATGACCAGAAATGAAAAGGTCTGATCTTTTCCCAAATGATAACCACATCACATCCACTTCTATCTGTAAATGTTCTGTAGTATTGATGCCGTTTTTATTGAAAGGAAGGTTCCAAGCTAGATATTTTTATTATCAGTAAAGTTTTTAAAGTGAAGTCACTAACTTGGAACAATAAGATGCTGTGAAAGCTTCAAAAGGAAACAAAACTTTCTTTGACATCTCAATAAATGTATGCGGTTCATTCTGGCTGCAAGAAAGCGAGAGAGAGCAAGACTTTCAGCAGATAAAGCTGAGGATATTATAGAAAAATTGCTGTTTTGTCTTTTTGAACTTTCATTCTAACACTAAACATGTTGGCAGACTTCATAAAATCTCAACCAAGCTACATTTTCTATGATATATTGCATATTTTTATACAGATCCCACATCAAGTAAACACATGACCAGTATCACCTATAAACATAATTATAGTTCTACATTTTATTATTTAGGTCTGATATGTCTTCAAACTTTGGACCTGTAGATGTTTTTCAGATGTTTCCTTGAATTACTTTATTAAAACCTAAAATAAATAAATAAAGTTTAAAGGCGTCTACAAAATATTTTAACAGTTAATGAACATGATAAACAGAAACAATAAAAAAAACTGAATGCATTTTTCCTAAAGCAAAGTGTATAAAAATAGGATTTGAAAGCTAATCAAGAATAAATCTTTGAGATAGATTTGAGAAACTGCAACACAAAAATAAAATAAAATCTTACCACCCTAGTACTGACACTGATATCTACTTGGTGTTGATAAATCTGGACACACAATGGTGAGTTTGAAGTAGAGCTATCGCTTCTCCTCATCGAAAGGAGTCAAACCAGATCGTTTTGCTGATCTACACATCCAAAAATTAAATAGCCATTTCTGTCACACATTTCTGTTTTCTGCAGCAAATTCACATAAAAACCCCAAACATGTCTGAACAAACAAGAGGCAAAAGGTGACATCTTATTCAGAAAACAATATCTGACTTCCAGTGAGCTTATGCAGTATTGATATATTTGCTTGTGTTTTAAATAAATGTGCACTCTTGTGATTTGGGATTTAATATTTCAGCATTTAACTTTGAGCTGAATGTTTTGTGCCTCGGGGCCACATTGGAAATAAGTGGAAACAGATATGTCAGCGTGTTTGTTTGTTGCATCCATGAATGCATTCAACCAAATCCATTTTTTAAGATGTAGAGACACGGTGCACATTTTTTTTGTTCAAATAATAAATGATTCCTCGAGATAAACAGTTGCATGGTTAGTATGTGAGGGATTTTTGGCTCCAGCTCCTCCATCTCTCAATTATCTGTTAATGATATCATCACTGCTGAAGTGAGTCAACAAGAAAGGCCTGGCTCTGCTTGGAGTTTTTGATAACACAGCCCAGATGCACCGATGGAGGATCCAAACACCTAACTGACATGGCGACGAACAAACCGACGCGCTGTGAAGCCTGTGAGCGTGGGAGTCGCTGCAGACCTTCCAGTCCTTTTCCAAAGGAGGGCAGAAGAGGAGAAGAAAGGAAGAGGCAGCGACTTCAAGGAGGAATCAAAGAGGACGTGTGGGATGTTTGTGTCAAAGGAGGACAGGGAGACACATGCAGAACGGGGAAGAAATTCCTGCCGCGGTGGAATTTCAGACATCTGTGCGTCCAAAAGGTTCTGGCTCGTCCAGTCACAAGTTTATTTAAATAAATGTCAATCTGGACACTGAGTCCAGTGATATAACAGTGACTCAACTAGCTACCAGTTTGTTAAAGCTATTACATCTGTTATTTATGTCCTCCTACATTACACAGGAAGGGAAGCTCTTATTTGATCCAAATGGATAAAAAGAAGAAGAAAGAATAAGGTAAATGTGATACAGAGAAAGATTTTATTACTAAAGTCTAATGGACGGATTGGTGGGTCAACTAGTTACAAACAGACCTGGCTTCCATTTTTATCTCAGTTTATCCATTGTCCTCCATTGATGAAAGCCAATGTCCAGCACAATAAAAAACACTAAATCCTACCAAATATAGTGAAATTATCTTATTACACTTCAAGTAAGACAAAACTAACTTATTAGTAACATTTCAGCAAGATATAGGAGCTTGAACTTGGAAACTTGACATTTTTCCCATAAGTAAAATAATCTGCCAGTGAAACTAGTATTTTTTCATCATCATTAAGGAATTATTGACTTAAAACAAGCTCTGTCACTCATAGAGTAGATGCCAATTTACCTGGAGATCTTGAACAGAGACCCATATTGACTCAGAGGGAGTTTCCAGGACCAACTCCTCCTTGGGTTTGGATTCCCTGAGTCATTAGTTGTATTTCCTCCCAGTGGCGTTTTCTGATATGACCAAATACAGCTCAACACCCAGGGAAGTATTGTGTCCATTAGTGACATAACACTTCTCCCAGTTATGCCTTCTGAACTGGTTTTCTGTTTATACAATGAAGATCTGAGATTGTAAAAAAAAATTGTGCAGCTGTAGATCGTAGCTGGCTAGTTTTTAATTTGAGACACTGAAATGGGAGTAAATTTAAGGTCTGGTTTATTAGGTTCTGTTAAGGAATCTGGACTGCATCTGAACAATCGAAGCTCAAAACACTAGAAATCTGAACTGGACTGTTCTACATGGAACATGGATTCTTTAAAACACAATTTGAGATTTCTCAAGTCTTGATGTAAACATTTTTTTTAAAATGAGTATTTGTAAAGCTTTTGTAGGAATCGTGGCATTGTTTTAAGCTTAATATATATTTGTGCAAAAGGTATTCCATCGATTTTATACCACTACTATGTTTACATTAGATTACAGGTATAAAAAATATCACTATAAAGGTTCTGATATTATTTTTTTGTCAATTATGGGTTTTCATGATCAAAATAAAAATAAAGTTTATAAAACATAAGTATCTGTAAAACATCATATTATATATGGACTCAGCTTAAAGCCTTTAGCACCAAATTAAAAAGTATACATTACATTTAATTTGTTGAATTTTAATGAAGTTGCTTGTTGTTTTTAATTTTTAGTCATAATTATTGCTTTTTTATTCTCGGTTGCTTGGTCTGTGTTCTGTTAGGTGTTTTGTTTTCAGTGCTGATTGGTTGATCATTTTATCACCACAAGGTAAATAGTGGAGAAGCCTAAGTGCTACACCCAACTCAGCAAATAGTCAGTTTATTACTTTTAGAAAGTAGTAAATATAGATACATTTAAGCTGAAGTGTTGCAGAATAAAAACAAAACTAATGCAGTGAATTATTTCCTGAACTACACATAATCCCCCTATTTAGCTTTGAATTATCCAAAAGCTTTAATCTTCACACTGTGCATTAAATTAACTTGTCATTCATGTTGTCAATGGCATGAAATGAACCTGGAGAAAAATTTAATAAAATCAGGAAAAAAAGAAAAAAAAAAAAAAAACGAGGAGGGATACAAGAAATCACCAGGGAAATGAAACGAGGAAAAAAAGAGAGAAGGGAATGAATGAATTAATAATGAGCCACTTTTATACCGGATCCAGCGATTATACAAATGGGGGAAACGGCCAAAAAATATTCTGTACGGCATATGGCACTTCAGCTGCCATATGTGCCAGTTTTCACAAAAATTGGCACTGACGTCCATGATGGTCAGTAGTAACTGCCAAAAACACAGCGAGGCCTGAACAGAGGGAGAGAGGGATGGGGGAGTAATGCTTCAATTGCTTTGTTGGCTGGTGTGGACTCTTCTCTCCACAGCTTCTGGTACTCTAACTACAAAGAGGAAGACAGGGGGGAAGACAAGACAGGAAGGACAAAGAAGAAACTGAGGCAACATTTTTTTACGTCTTTGTTAGTTTTTGATTCTCTCTCCTGCATGCCTGCAGTGTTTCTGGAGAACTGCAGGGGGTTCCTTTTAGGTCCTGTCACTGAAAACATTTCACTTAGTTAGCATTTTCTAATTAGAAAAAGAAATGTGAGAGATAGTCTTTAAATCGAAATAACGCTATACGCATTTGAGTGACAGTCAACCAATCAACAGAGGTAAAAAAACAGCTTCATATTTTATTGAGCGCTTTTGGCAGATATGTAGAGAAGAACAGCGGAAACAGATGTACTATAAGAGATTTGCCGGGTTTGGCACATTGGGCTGAATCTGGAGGAAACAGGTCCAGATTTTGACCTGAGTCAGGATTTTTATTTCTGTTAATCTTTGACTCACATCAACACAACCTAAAATCTCCCTGTGACTGCACACAGTGGTATTGAGCAATGCATTTTGGGAACCAGCAGCAGTGTTGACAGTAAAACATAACAAACACGGTCATGATGAAATTAAAGTTTATGGCTTCATTTAGCCCAGAAAACATATTAAAGATTTTTTTTTTTCACTTACCCTAAACTAACCAAAGCAATGTTTAGAGTCATGTTTGATCAGCCCACCTCATAAACTCCATTCACTTTATCCACATTGTTGATAGAAAGGAAAGTCAAAAGAATTTTCCTTTCAATAAAATTGTGCTGATGTAAATCTAGATAATGATGTAGGGAATCAACATGCCTAAAGTCTTACTGCCCAGCTCAGTAGTGAAACAAGGTTTCCAGTTGATTGTTTTTTAATAAGGTAAGCAAAATCCCTGGGGTAAAAGCTCAAACACCAAGCATTCTAATAAATTAAGACTACTGCACACCAGTGAAGTGCGGTGAGGTTCATAGCTGGTGAGGCACTGACTTAATCATAATCAGATTTACAAATATAAACCCCCTGCGTGTTATTGTTTACATAAGGAAATTTCGCGCATGCGGACAACGCCGGAGGGCAAAAAGCCTCTTCTTCTACATGTGATGCTGAGCCGCTGCCGCCGTAGAATAACTCCGTTAACTCAATCAAACTTGGACATGTAGATATTAGTAAATTCCGTGCTGTGCTTCACAGGGAGAAACCGTTAAAGTGCAACTCAAAACCACGTCTTTCTCGCTCTTTGTATCAGCACAGCTACGCGCAGACTCGTTGCCATAGAAACTGATGCCACAAAAAAAAGACACTTAAATATTTCCCATACAAAGAGCAGAACTATAAATATATCGCTGCACTTGACTGTATGGCTAGCTCCATGGCTAGCTCGCTGGTACTGTCTCTTGCTCTGCAGTTGTGGAGTCACAATGTCTGGGATCATGAGCGCCCCCTGCCATGAGGCCAGAGAACTGCCTGCCTCACCTCGAATCTGTTCTCTGGTTTCTGATCGTTCCTCAGCACACAAAACACGTTATACACACAGTTTATGGCAAAAAACACTGTACATTATGGAAAATCAGTTCATACGTTAAAAGTTTTTTAGCCATTTTATTGGCGACGTACAGACAGGGGGAACATGCTCCCATTGAATGGCAGCCAGTGCAGTTAGAGAGGTTGATCAATCCCAGGTGAGGATCAGCTCACTGCTGCGAGCATTTGAATGGAAATATCAGGAAATTCAGCCATTTTGAAGAAAAAATAATCAGAATTGGTTAAGCTAAAGAAAAAATAAGTACTTTATTGTACAAACCACAGGGTGAAAATAGCAATATAAATTATTTTATCATTATATATTATTTTTCCATGATGACAGGTGAGGCTCTACATGGTGAGGCTTTACATGGGTCTGCCTCACCTGCCTTCCCTGACCGCACGTTACTGCTGCACACCCAGCATTGGCTATGTCCTTGTAAAACTGATCTGATTTGTAGCTACTAGGTAACCAGTAACTGAGTGGTCAGCGCTGGCAAATGAGGAGAATGCCCATATGTGTTAGCATTGGAGAGCCTACTGACTAGCATACCTGACTTGGTCACTTACGGGATTTCCTACTCCCTCTGCTGTCCATTAGCATGGATAGGTGGTCATTAGCATTGGAGAAGCTAATGACTAGATTACCTAGGCTAGTCACCTGCTGCAGTTTATACATAACATTTTTGAAAGAAAACTTTATCAAGGAAAATAAATAGTTGTTATATATTATCTTTTTTCAGCATGATTTAGATGCACATTATATCAGGCATAAATGTCAAACATAAACATCCAGAATACTTTCCATGTTTAATGTTTATGCCTTATATTGGATATGTTGAAATGGAGTAAATTATATGAAAAGAGGCCCACTTCTTTTGATGTGATTCTTAATCTGATAAAGCTGTAGCTTTTTTCACACCGAGTCCATTAGATTTGGGTCGATTTAGAACCATATTTGTTACATTTTCAGCTGGCGCGGTTCACTTTCACTACCATGTGTGGTCCACACTAGTTTACAATCTCTACTTCCTGTTTATTACAGCCAAACTCAATGTCAACATTTGATGCTTTGTGTAGCCTGGTAGATGGAAACTACTTTGCATTTTACTTCTTCTTTTCTTTTATGTGACTTTTTAACAGCTTGCTCAAAATTCACAAGTGTGGGTAACAAATCTCCACAAATAATCCCACAAAATTCACTAATCCATCGTCCTACTAAAATCACATCACTGTGGCATTATTGTGAAAGCAAAAGTACCTAGCACAATTAATGATTAAATCTTTTAAAAATATGTGCTTTCCAACTGTATTTGCTTGTGATGGCACGAGGCATAATTTATTTCAGCAGAGTTCTGACGTTTTACATGGGTCTATTTTTAGATTTGAATGTTTAGTTCTGCAGTTTTGTTTTTTGCTAGCAGAGATTCAGTGTTGTTCTTATTAACCTTATATTTGATTAAAGTTAGTTGAGATGCATGACATTTTTATTTTTAGCTGCCTGTAACTGAGGTTTTTAGTGCACTGATTCCTGTTTGTTGCTGTGTGTCACCGCCAGCCAGTGCCTGAACGGTTTCTGCTCACCTGAACCCTGCAGGAAGCTGATTTTGTCTCAGTTCTTCCTAAATGGTGCAAAAGCTTGAGTTAATTTGGTAAATGTAATAACACGAGTTCTTCCAAGAAAATAAAGTGTAGGTGTAATGGCTCTCTACAGGCATTTCACACTTAGACTGACTAAACATGTAGCTATTCACCCCAAAAACTGAATATATTTAAGTGTGAACGCTGCTGTCACACCTGAGTGCCGTCCAGAAGAGGATCGGCCTTCGATCCAAACCCAGGATTTTGTTTTCTGTTGTACAGGAACATGTAAACAGGACACATTATCTGGGTTCTGAAAATACACAAAGTAGATTTTCTTGCCAAATTCTTCTCGAGAAATACGATTCCTGACACTTTTCATCACTATTTATGTCTTTCTTAATGTCACTTCTTTACACTTTGTATTCCTCCTTTTTCATTTGTGCAGGAATGCACTTAGATATTAAATGACAAAATATTAATATATACACTGCTGGCTTTTGGACACATTTTTGAGGCCAATTTTCAAGCTTTGTTAAAGACTGACAATTGGATTTAGGCTTCAACTCTAACTAGTCCATTCTATCAAGTAACTACGCTTTGATTTAAACCAGATCTGACACCGAAGCTGTTTCCAAATCATGATGCTACCACCACCATGCTACATAGTGTGTTTGAGGTTATGTTCAGTGACAGTTTCACCAAATGATTGCACTTCTTCTTTTATTTAACCAGTGCACATTTTTCTAAGTGTATCTCTCACATGACTTAGAGTAAACTACAAACGAGACTTCCTGTGGCTTTCCTTAAACTATCTTTATGTTTCTTTTCTTGCCACTCTTTGTTAAAGGCCAGGTTTTTGCAGAGCCTCTATCTTTAATCTTTTTGCTGTAATCTTTTCCACATATCAATCTACTTCAGATTCACTACTGTTTTTTTGGAAACCTCAGCAAAAACTGGATTTTACTGGAATTAATTGAAACACTTTGAACAGTGGGTTTTATTTAGCGATGTCAGATTAAACTTTTTATTTATAAAAATTGTTCAAAGTCATTAACCATTTTCATCTTGTTCAAAAATTAAATAAGAAATTTTGCTTACCTTAACCCTAACCCCAGAATTGATTGTGATAACCAATAAGATTGTTGCTTTGAGACCATTTTCAGGTGGTCACATATTATGATAATGGCAAAATAATGCAAGAACCCATTCTGAAAGATCAATAAACTTTAAATTCTAATTAACATTTCACACTGTAACTGGAAGATACTTTAAATATCCAAAATAAATGAACAGAACAACAGAAACAACAAATAAAATTAATAATGAAGTCTCTGTAAACCAAATTATCCTTCAAACAAGGTCTAGTTGAGACCAAAGCACCAGACTGAAGACTTTTATCATCCAGTTGAGAGAAAAAAGAAAAACAACAAATCCTGCAAGTGGAAATTATTGAGCTTGTTTTAATTTATCATGTAATTTATCGATTTAGTGCTTATTGCGACAGGCCTAAAAAGTACATAGAAGTTTATGGTTGCAACATGACAAAATGTGAAAAAGCTTAAAAAGGCTTATAAATATTTTCACTAAACACTGAGACAATAGACACTTGTCTAAGTTTCTGCATTTTGCATTAACAGGAATGAGTGCCAAAATAAAAGGCAGATTTCAATAAAGTCCTCAGCTTAGCTCAAACTTTGTCGTTGCTCTTTTCTCTGGCTGAACAAAGGCCGCATATGGACCAACTTTCCCCTCTGTGGTGTACGTGACTCCAAAAATAAAGTGACAAAAACATTTCTACAGACTCAGACACTGAGTGGGTTGTGTGTCCCAGAAGAGTGAAGAGGAGTGAGCTCAGGGTCCTTTTTCCAAACCTGCGCCGCCCCCGCTGCCACCTCCACCCTCGGCAAGCTGCCAAAGCCGCTCAAGGCTCAGAGCTGTCCTGAGCCGCCATGGCAAGACTTAATGTTCCAGGTTCCTCTGGCCTCAGGGCATCCTCCCGAACACAAGCCAGCACACAAAAACACACTTTGGGGAGAGAGACGCACATCTGCCTCTGTCAGTGCAGGGCAGCGTAACCCGAACTCTTCAAACGGTTCGACTGGCCTTGGTCGAGCCGTGTCGGAAAACAGGGATAACTTGATCAGACGGACTCCTTTTTAAATTCGAATAGAATATAAATCTACACAAATAACCCACAGGAAGTGCAAGATAATTTAAACATTTATTTAAATTACTTTGTCTTTAGTTAAGTTTGTACATTTCTATGGCATAAGGATAACATAACTCACCAAGCATCCTCAGTCATAAGACTTTCTGTATCACTTCATCTCTTGAACCATCATCTTGTTTTATTTTGTCTACTTTGTAGTACAAATATCTTAGCACACTTGAAATAAGACAAAACTAACTTACAAGTAAGTTATTGGGGTTTGTTTTAAGTCAATAATTCCTGAATATTGATTAGGGAAAAAAAGTACTAGGTCCACTGCCAGATTATTTCACTCATTAAATGAGAAAATGATCCTGTAGTTTTGTTGTTTTGTGTTTTTCTTTATCAACATGAAGAAGTGATTGACTTAAAGCAAGCTCTTCTTATTTTAAGTCAAGAAGACTTAAAATTTACTTGAAAATGTACTTCTAAGTCTATCTTGACTGACTTCAAGTATACTAAGATATTAGTAATAGAAACCAGCCCAAATACAAATATGCATTTTTATGTACTGTTCACAACTAGAAAAGTCCGTTTTAAGGCCTTGGAAGGAATTATGTCCGGTCAGCCGGTTGACCTGAATCACTACCATCTGCTTCCATGGCCTGAATTCAGTCTTCTAGAACCACAAGGTGCCTCACTCTTCCTCATCATTCTGTGTTTTATTCTGAAGTTGGAAGACCAGCTTGGTTTTTCTGACAATTTCCCCAAAAAGAGTGCTTTTGGGGAAGCTTCATTTTCACAAATCGCTGCTGAAGTAGCCACTCCCAAGTATAAGCAGCTTTTCACTCCAACGCCTGAATAAGCCTTAGCACCTTGGCTGAAATATGAATACACCCATGATGTAAACATCCATGATTTTAAATGAACCAGCTCATTCATGTGTGATTTTAATTTCATTTCTTATTTAATGGAAACACCACAATTGCAAGATTGTGTTTTTTTCCAACATTCGACAACGATTTGCACACATTTGTAATGGAAATGCCGTGTCCCCAGGCTGTCTGTGCTGAAAGGTGTGCAAAATACGAACGTCTTGTAACCTCAAGTCAACTGTTCTGCTTCGGATGAAGTTCTTAAGAGCTTCATCCGAAGCTCTTAAGAACTTCTGAACATTGTTCAGATCACATTATTATCTCTAGTTGGCTAGGTAGACCCTGATGTAGAATAATCAGAACTGTGCTTCAGATTCAGATTTCTACAAGAAGAAACCTACATGTTTGTTTGTCAAGGTAGAAACTAAAGTCAGCTAAGTTTGCCCGAACGTCTGCGGCATGGATAAACAAAAACAGAGTCATCATGAATTTGATCAACTCAAAGACTGAAGATTCTGAAAACCAAGGATGAACGAGGTTAGTTTTCCCTAACTTGCAATCACACAATGTAAGTGCAGCTTAGCCCACCTGGTGCAGAAAAAAGACACAATAACAAGAAACCACAAAGAGTAAAAAGAACAAGAGAAGGATGGCGGAGCATCGATCGCCAACGGTATGACTCAACAAAAACAAGCACAATCTTTCTTATTTCTTTCACTAGTCATGTGTATTGACTCTGCAGGCGTAAAACAAAAAAAGAGCAACATAATTAAAATGCAGAACTTGCAAAACACATATTTTAGTGTTTCAAAGTGTGAAAGAGGAAAAGAAAACATGTGGGATGAAAATGACAAATGAAAAGAAATTTCTTTAGGAGGAGTTTTCTGCAGCGCCGCACATTCATCTCAGAATCTCTCAGAAACTTTGGTGGCCCAGAATGGCTGCAGGACCACCGCGCAGAACGGCAAATCAAAGACAGACTGATGGATCCCGGTGGACGCCGGCAGCAAACAGACCACGGTGAGCCTGTGAAGGGTAGAGCTTCCTTTAAAGCATCGGGACACAGCCGCTGAGTGGAGGGCATCTGAGGCGTGTGTGGCCCCTCTCAGGTTCCCCACGCGGGAGGGGACGGCGCTCCATAAGTGCATCAAAGTGGCCTTTCAGAGACAAAAGCACACAGAGGCAGAACAGTATGGGAATTCAAGGGGTTTAAAGTTGACTGTAAAAACTGAATCTAAACAAAACAAACAAAAAAACCCTACAAACTCCTGGGATGTTCTCTAAGGCTGGGAAGGTTGTTTTTGGAAGAAGTCCAGTGAGGAATGTTCAAAAGATGAGTTCAAAAAGTGAATGTTTCTGAGCGGTAACGACTGGCTTTGACAGAAACATGAAAGACACGTCACCGTGGAGGACGTTCACTCCAGATGCTCGTGAACAAGTGCATAATTACTGCTGCAAAAACAGCAGCTCCTCTGACGTGTGCAGCTCAACTGGCAGAAATAATTTGATTTTTTCTTTCCACTCTGAACCCGGCTGTGGGTTCAGAGTGGAAATGAACACATGGAAGAAATCAATCTGTTTTGAGGAATTTCCGAATAAAATCCAGATTTCTAACAAGCAAGAAAAATACCTTTTCTGTCACGTTTAACAGCAAAAATGAACAAAAAACAAATCAGTTCCCATCTGTTTATGTAAAACATATTCTACCACATTATGAAATGTTATTTTTTATCTGTCCTTTTAACTGTTTAATGGCTTGAGAGGATCCCAAACTGTGTAATTAAAGTCACACATCCTTTTTGTACCAACATTCTGTTTACATTGTGGCTTTCAGGATTTAAGTGAGACTAAGAATAAAAACAAGACAATCTCCAGGAGGCCCACTGGGAGCTAAACGGGGACACGATGCCGGTACATGGCTGCAGTCACCAGGGATCTTTTAACCTCTGACCCTGGTTGACATGGAACCGTCTCTATCTGTAGCTGCTTTCAAGTGAAAGCTCCTCGCCTTAATGAGTGACAGTGCGCCATCGCCCCCAGCACTGTTCCCCTCACCATGCTTTGAGGTTGCTCTCTCTGGGTGAATCGACCTCATTCCGGTCACATCGGCTCTGAGCAGACATAGTTTTTTTTCTTTCGACGTTTGTGGGGGCCTGCTCAGCAGATTTATCTCAGATAAGATCCTCCCTTCCTATCGTCTCTCTGGGGAATCCCCCTAATTCCCACTGTGATCTCTTTGTCTTTGTTGATGCGGGCCTGAGCCTGGCACCCACCCCGAGCCACCGGTTCTCTTTTGTTTGATGTGGTTCTGAGAAGCAGGGCTGAGAGCACAGAATGGAGCAAAGAATGTGCAACGTGTTACAGGGACGGCTGCCAGCAGAGAGGATGGTCGCAAGATCCTTGTCTGAGTTTTAATTGGTCTCATATTCTTGGCATCTAAGCATGCAAAGATTGAAAGCTAGTGTGTGAAAAAGGGATGAGACTGGGGAACAGGATGTGCCACAACCCGGCTCACGTCCTGACTGTCAATGAAACATGTTCTGCACAAATATTTGAACTTAACAAAAGAAGTAAGGGAGATAAATGTCTGCAAGGGAATTACTCCTTTAATCTAAAATACGATAATTTGACTGTACACACACAAAAGTTTTAAGCATTCATCTTGCATCGTGAGAGATGAGGAAGGAGACAGTTGAGAGAACTGAAGAAGAGCTCAGACTGCCAGGGGAAGTTGGAGTGACTTTGGGAAGCAGCAAATGTTTTACTGTTAAGCCAAGTGTGCGACCCATTGAAGTGTTCAGACTCAGTTTGTCTAATGGAGCGGCTAACACGAGCACACCTCCCCACTCCCCCTCTTTGACTTGAGTGGCGTTTGGTGTTAAGCTAACATGACTTGGGGCTCGGGCACTGCAGCTCAATGTCCAGCTAAATATTGCTGAGATTGGCCCGAGTTTACTGGTATCCTAAGTGCACCCATTTAATGTTCCGGCCCTGGTCCACACATCCGCTTCTCTCATTACTGTCACTGCCCTTTAATATTAGACAGGAGCGCCCTGTGAATATAAGAGGACGACCAGAGAAGGAGGCTTTTGGGTTGATCGCCAGGAGGGATGTGAAGCGGTTCTTGCTCACCATCCATCCAAACCTCTTATGTTAGCTATAGGAAAACGGACACAGCGCCGTGGACCCGTGTCATCCCATTTGGCCGGTAATCGTATTAAAAGTCCACACAGCGGTCTGAGATGTAAAAACTGTAAAGTGATCTTGATGTCTTCAAATGCATCCCGTTTGGTGATGCAGCTCTGTGGTGCACATTTGAGGGAAAATGTCTCCGGGCGGGGATGGATCTTAGTAACAGTTCTGCAGAAGTGAACAGAGAGAGAAGAAGACAAACAAGAGACTTTAACAGACAACAAACCTGCCTGCTGAACTGAAAATGGATCTGCAACTTCAAACTTCGCATCACTTTTTACAAAACATCATCTTCTGGACCAAGGATCTCCAACCTCAGTCCTCAAAACACACTGTGCCCTCCTCCAACATACCTGAATCAAATGAATGGCTCGTTACCATGGCTGCTGAAGATGTAATTCAAATATTTAATCAGCTGTGTTGCAGCAGTGATGAATCTAAAACCTGCAGGACAGTAGATCTCTAGAACTAAGGTCCGAAACCCATTTTCTTGAGATACAAACAACTGTGGTGGAAATTTTATGTTTCTTTGTGCAAAATAAGTGGTAACAGTCAATAGTAAGTCACTGACCTATTAGCATGAGCTGAAGAAGCTTGTGTTAAACAACATTGAGTGAACTGTGACTTAAAGCTGCAGTATTTAACTTTTATAAATTCTATTTTTTTTTACGTGTTTGTTGAAACTGTCACCATGTTGGACAATTTTTTCCACAGATAATCTGTGGAAAAATGGAGCTTTTCTGCCTTCTCACAGTCCTATCTAAAAAGAACCAATCAGAACTAGGGGGCGGGTCTTAGTGCTGTCAATCACTCCACCGTGTGGCACTGCTCAACCCCTTCTCTCTTTGCATAGCCTTTCATGAATGTTCAGGCTAGTTATCATGGCAACCAAATAAATGGTTTTCTTGGATTGGTGAGTTGTTTTTCCACCATTAGCACATTTAGAAGTTAGTACATAAGGTTAATTGACAGCTCTAAGACCCGCCTTCTGACTCTGATTGGTTGTTTTTGGTCAGGAGCGGTACATTTTTTAGACGTCAATACGTAGTAGCTCAGGGAGGAAGTGGAGGAGATCGATCTTTTCACAGATTTTCTGTCTCAGAATACTGTCATGACATTGTGACAATATTTAAACCAGTTATTTTTAGAAAAGATACATACTGCAGTTTTAGTCAAAGGGACAATGTATGCTCAGAGAGGAAGTTGCTAAAGAAATTGTTTAGTTTGTGTTGTGAGTCCAGACAGAATTGATTTTTAATCACCGGGAGTTTCCAGAATATTTTCCATCAATGTATTGAGGACTGTGTAATTTGTGGGTGTGTTCAAGAAACTGTTAAAACACTGTGAAGCATGAATTGTTCGGCGCTGATGTACTGTTTTCCTGCTGCAACAAGCAATAAAGTTCAGGACTGAGACGGCCTATTTCAATCTTTGTTAGAGATTTTTCCATTTCGCAATCAAGCATTATTTTCCTTGAAATCCCCAGGGATCCACATATGGATAAACACAAACAAACCCGTCATTCCAAATCTGGCTGCTAACAGGAAATATATTGAGAGCATGAACGCACTATCTGTACAAAATATTCCAAACACGTTTATTTTAAGAAATGTGGATAAAGATAGCACTGCTGCTACATTATTCTGACCACATTGTGAAATGTAGCACTTACGCCAGTAGCAAAACTGTCCAAAAAATGACTGTATTTCTTACTTTTAGGCCTGCAAAAATAGTTCCTATCATTTATACCACATTCACAATAAATTCAAAGTTTAGTTTGAGTTTGTTCTGGTGAAACACAGATGTGCATCAAATTCTTACTTTGAAAATATTCCATTTGTATGTTGTATAATGATGCAGTAGAAAATAAAGCATTCCAAGCAGATGTGAACTTCCACCTAGAATAGTAGGTGTTCTGTATTTCTGATAATTCCTTGATGTTTGGGTCGTCATTTCTGCATCTCAACATCAGGCGGAGTATCCCTTCAACTTCAGCCTCAACTCAAACTTTACTCCTAGTTTCTGATATTATATTTTGTGTCTTATCTTGCTATCATTACTGCTTCGCTGGAGGCCTGCTGGCCCTCAGTCCCCTGCTGTTAATCTGTGGTGACACTTCGCTGCCTCCCTCTACTGCTGCATTGGGCTCCTTGGAAGCCTGAGCAGGAAAAGGTGGCGAGAAAGCAAATTTGAAGGTGGCTTGGCAGCTGGGTGGCGATGAGGGGCCAGAGCAGGGTACTGAAAATGGCAGCTGTCAAAAGATGTGACGCTGTGAGGGAGCAGGCGAGGACCCCGGCACACCCAGCACCGCGCACATGCACGCAGAGAAGCTGTCTGAGGGCCATGTCACATGCGTTAGGGACTCCTGGTCGTCACAGTAAATGCAGAAGGGCAAGCTTGTCAAGTTGAGTGAGGAGGTATGAAGTGGAGTGTGACTGTTTAGGTAAATCCATTAAAGCACTGAGGAAGAGGAGGGGTAGCTCTCTTTCTTCATCACTTTACCCAAAACTGGGATAGGAGGCGATGTGAAGATCACATTTAATGTTTTAATGTTTCACTTGTCAGTGGGTTCAGTTTTTTCTTCTTTCTGATTAACACCTGTGCTTGTACAGTACTTGCGTAGTAACTAGTTACATGTTCCCAAATACACTTACTTGAGTCACTTTTTGAAAAACAAAAACTTTTAGGAGTATTTTTACTACACTGTACTTTTACTTTTACTTGAGTAATTTAATAATTACTTCTGCCGCTGGAAAAGTGCAAAGAGTCGAATGACAGGCTGGAAAAAACATTGGCAAGATGAACTGTGAGTACAGCGGTTATTTTTCACTCTTTGCTCCGAGCGCCCGGGGTGTTTTCAGCTGGGACTGGTGGAATAAATGGAGGGCTGGCTGAGATGGTGCAGCACACAGGAGGTGATGAGGTCGGACGGATTAGTTGTTGGGAACTTAAACGACAGCAAGGCTTGTGGACTTCCTGCTTCTTTTAAAAAGTGTTTTATCCCCTCAGGGTGGCAGGCTGCTGTGGGACAGTCATTAAGCTGTTAAGGGATGAGCCTCACCAATCAGTCCCCGTCAGCGCTCAGAGGCGACCCAGTCTGACATGTGAGGTAGCCGGCATTTGAAAGCCTCGTCCATTCTGGTTTCACTTCAGCGGCCGCGCTCTGGCTGTTCCTTCCTTGTTGTCTTCCTTTATTTCACTCAGTGCCTCTCTGCCTTAAAGGTCTTATTTTTCTTAAGCCTACTGGACTATTTATGTGACGTCTCTACAGGAATGCAATATATAATCAGAACATTCAAATCAATAAAACATTGAAGCTCTAATTTCTTGAATTCTTGAATGATTCAGTCACTTAATTCTGCAGCTTAACTTATTACAACCAAAACTATGGTTTCCTATGTTCTGCCAAAGAAAGCAGAACACAGAAAAAAAAACGTGCAGTTATTCCCCAAAAAACAGTTTTGGTTTCAACATTCACTGAAAAACTGCCAATAAATAAAAAAACAGAAATGAGTGACTCCAACTGTTAGACGTTTGTTTTGCATATTTTAAGCCACATGTTTCACTCAGAATCAACGTGTTCCTCCTCTTCATAATCTTTACGTGCCACACAACCATTTGGGTTTGAACTTCTTAATCTGGATTTACAGATTATCTAACTGTCAACACAGGAGTGAACACACTTTACCGAGCATTACGCTAATTTGGATGAATTTAATGATTGTCAAGGATAAAATGTTAATTTAACTTTTGCTTCCTCTGCATGTTTTTGAAAATAAAACATTTAAAAACAGTCAACCTGCCAGTTTTATTAGAGAAAAAAAGCTGCTCAATCCAAAAGCAGATCTAAAAACAGGTTGTGTGATATTAAACATGAGAAAACATGACACAATACAGTATGTTGCAATAGAAAAATTACACAATATTAAGTATTATGGCAATGATTCAATTCAATTTGGCTTATTTGTATATCTCCAGTTCACAAAAAATGTAGTCTCAAAGAAAAATTATCATTCATATTAGAAATATAAAAGCAGTTTAAACCAGTCACACAAACATATTCAAACTTAAAATACATTCTCCTTTAATCTGAGATTAAAAACAATGTAACAATTCAGGCAAGAGTCACGGTGTAATAAACACATAAATCATGATTTGGTACATTTTCTGAGAAACACAAATTTAAAAAAACCACGATCTTTTTTTTTCAAATTCTGACATTTATTTTATTTTATTTTAATTTTACTATGCAGTAAAACTTGGAAGGGACTTAAGATTTGATTGGATTTTTTTCCCCAATCAATCAGAAGTAGAAGAAGACAAAGCCAATACAACATGTTGATATGTTAATATGTTCTACAAAACCACTTGAAAACAGTCAATGTTGACGTTTAGACATATTTAAGTAATATTGGGCTCAGATTTAAGAATATGTTTCCTTCAGGTTGAACATTGTTTTTATTTGTTAAATACAAAATAGTTTAAAACTTTTCCTCCACGTTGTTATTTTTGATTACAGAACATAAAAAAAACATTAAGGATTTATCAAATAAATTCAAGTCAAAATTTATTTATGTATCACATTTACAACACTGACCAAAGACCTTTATAACAGTCACAACATCACAGGTAAATAAATGATAAAACTTTTAAAAATTTATAGATGACTGAAATAAAAAGACATTTTCCAAAAATTGAGACGGTACAGATTTGTTTCTTGAACAACTGTTTAGATTATGTCACCCTATTTAATGAGATATGAGAGTTTTCATATTTAAAACAAGCAGGTTAAAGACTTTCCTGTTTTTTTCTTCACCTGTGAAGGCAACATTGATATTTCTACTTTGAAGTGAGTCAGATAAAGCAATGAATCGACTCTGAAGCTTCATGTTTGATCTCTGGAAGTTTACTGCATCATTTCCTGCTGTGTGTCACTCAAGACTCATCTATACAGCAACAAGCTTGAGAAATCGCTTGAATCCCCATTTTACACAGATACAGAGTCACAGCTAAAGCATCCTCCACAGAAACGTGGTGAGTGGAAAGCAGTGAGGAAATGTTGATACCTTTTCCAGAGAGCAGCATGCTGCTGGACGCTTCGCTGAGCCCACTGTGGCAAAGGCAGCTGTCCGCCTGCAGCACGTTTGGTCAGAGAAACTTAGAAAAAAAAAGAAAAAACAGGAAGCTGGTGAGAGAAACTGACTGCTGACATTCATCTGTGCGTCTCTGGACAGAAAGGTGAGCAAACAATCACCGGGAGCAGGTGCCTTTTGATGGACAAAGCTGCCAGCACAAAAGCTGCATGTCAGCCAAGTAAATAAAACACAGAGAGACGGAAAGAGGAGGGAGGAAAGTGATGGAGATGGATACAAACTGATGGCTGTTGTTACAGACCAGCGGCCATGTCGCCAACTGACAACATCTGCTGTATTATTTGATTAGTTTTAAGCAGAGGAGCATAAAATGTGGTAAATTTGTGGTCTCAGTTCCAATATGACATTTCAGCACAGAAAGTTCAAACAGATCAAGACTTTTTTTAATGAGGGAAAAATTAAAACTGCTTACAAAGAAAAATGTTAAAGTCGTCTTTTAATGATCATGCAGCACAGTTTAGTGATCTACTTGACCCATATATTTCATTTTGTTTATTTGGCCCAGAAATTTTAAGCATATTTTCGCCTCATGCTTTACAATGACGTCGCTTTTTTCTTTTTTTTTATGTAAACAAATTAAACTTTTTTACAATGGAAAATGTTAGGTACAGCTCAAAGTATTTGTCTTTTAATAACCAGGCAGCACAGTTTGGTGATCTACTGTCACCATTTGACAATTTCAAACAAATTTTTATCCCATGCATTCTTATTCTTTACAAAAAAATGAAAACTTTTTAGACCTAAGCTGGTAGTTTTGGTGTGTTCTTACAATTCAGTCACAAAAATAAATGTGAGACATGATGAAACTACATTAACTAAACCCAATTTTAGTTTTTGAGTTTCATAAAAAAAAAAAAAAAATGACACTACAAGACAGGAGACACAAACCAAACTGTAAGTTGTTTTGGGAAAAATCTAAGGAGAAACACACCAAGAAAAAGAACAAAATACATTTTTATGTTAGTATTTATACTATATAACAGATCAAGTACACAAATACATGAGAGCAGAGGCAAATTGATCCTGATTGATAATATTGATACCAAGTTGGTATCTGTATTGGATCAATACTTAATCTACATTACCAGTTGTAGTTAGTTAGTTTTATGAGGTGCTTACAGTGTTGTAGCTGTATTATAATGTCCAGAAAATCAAGCTTAGCACAGATTTAAATCAGAAATGTTACCATCTACTAGTTTGAGGAGAAACAGGAAGAACTGACCTGTAAGTCATGTTTTTTTTTATATATTTATGAACTATGGAAGAATCACTAAAACTGTCCTGCACAGCTCAAAGTTCCTCCAGAGAAGAAACGCTTTTCATGAGGCTCCACACACTGATAAATATTTTGAATTCAGTGTTTGCAAATTCATATCCAGCAAATGGGGAAACTTCTCAGAATTGAGTCATCTGAGAGGATGTTTGTGCATGAAGAAATCAAACTCCACATGAGCTGCAGTTAGATGATCTGCAGATGTTCCCTTTTATTTGAACAAGAGAAACACGGGAATTTATCTGAAATGTAAAACTGAAGCCACAAAAACACATTTACTGAACATACTTTGGGCATGAACCTAAAGTTAAAACCATCAGCCATGATTGGGTTAACTACCTTAGGTAATGTAACCGTGTATCGCTCCATCGCCACTGCAGAACATCAGGAAACGCTCCGACTTTGACATTAATCAGTTGAGCCCAATGTTTCCCTAGATTAATACATCTGTCCTCACACAGGTTTCCACTTCCTCCCATGATACTCCATGCCAAAGAAATCCTTACCGTCTCAGCAGTGCAGCTAAAAGAAGTTGATAACGTGATTCTGAAACAGCCTCATCACCTGTTCCTCTCCTCATTCAGATCTCCCTGATGCTCCGCCGGAGACTGGATTAATCCCGACTTCCCTCTAATCCAATTAAATGCGAGGAGCAGAGGTGCTGTCATCGCCAAACATGTTTCTGCAAGAGTTAAAAAAAAAAAAAAAGCCTTGAGACAGATTAAGGCGGAGGAAGATCCTTAATTTGTTAATCACTGAATTCTGCTGGCACCGACGGGCCGAACGAGCACGTCTTCATACACGGAGCCTGGGATGAGCGAGGAGTCAAGCGTGAAACACAAAGGGGGAATCAAGAGCAATTACCGGGAGATGACGAGAGGATCAAACGTGGATTCATTTCATTATCTGGACGATGCCCCGCCGACGCTTCTTTTACAAATGCAAACGTCTGCCTCTGAGGAGATCCCAGTCACTGAAGATGTGTTGGCTTTTGAGGCCCGTGTGAAGGGATACCAAGAAAAAACATTAGGTTTGAAACTGTATTTGTATGTGGATTCATAGTTTAATGTATAAAGATGTTTGTGTGTCAGTTTGTGGGGTAAACTGTCATTTGCTTTGACAGTGAAAAGATATCAAATCTTCTTTATTTCTCCCCAAATTCTCAAGATTCTTTTAAACAGGCAGTATTATGCGTTTTCCAGCCACATAGTATCATTTAAAGCACTATCAAGAATCTATGTTAACTTCAGCTGCTATAAAAATGCCTGTATCAAATATGACCTAAAAGAAATAAACGTCATTTAACACATTGAAATTGGGTCTCTGTCTCTTTCTGAAACTCCGCCTCCAGAAAGTCATCACAACATGACTCCTCTATTAACCCTTTAACTTTTTCCTATAAGAATATGTTAGTGCATCTTTAATTACTAAAATGGGGATAGAGTTCTTCTCCAGGGAAACCTGATTCAACCAATGTTGGATCAATTACATGACAATAGTTGTTTTTAGACACAAGTAGCAAACAAAATCAGAACTGAAATGTAATTTTTATGGTGAAAAGTCATTTAGTAGTATTTGATTCTATAACAAAAATTTAAATCTTGCCTTTAAAAGAAGCAGGAGTAAAAATTAGCAATGACTTTGCTATATGTTTCTTTAAATAACAAAATATTATTGGATGAAAAATACAAATTACTTTAATTTGAAGCTGAATGGTGAATCAGATTTAAAGGTGCAGCGCATGTTGTGAAGACAGACCTCATCTTTCTGGTTTTCAGTTAAAGGACGTCTGCGTGTTCAGTCACCTTGTGTCATACAAGCATCTTTCCAACCTGCAAACTTCCACCCAGTAACAGATGAAGGTGATGTGGAGCAGCTGAGTTTGCTCGTTGCAGTGGGATGAAAAATGGCTTGTTTAAAACCAACTCAAGATGGTCGCTGTGTGCATCGTTATCACGCACACACACATGGTTGGCTTTGGTGTGTTTTGACACTTGGCCTCAAGTCGTGATTGATAGATGCTGTTTACTTCTGGGCAAGGCACTCAATTTCAACTTAAGATGCCATTAGTGACAAACAGTGCTTCTCAGAGGAGGAAAAACAAGCTAAAACAACAGTTATTAAGATAATTATGAGTTATAGATGCTATTAGGACTCAATGGATCTTTGTTATTGTGACTAATACTTGTTTGGTTGGTTTTCTTGAGGCGATTTGATCATTTGACTCCTCTCCAGCTTTTGATAATGAGATTTTAGATTTTTTTTTTTCACCTGATGAAGAATCATAAATAGCAGTTGTGTGAACCAGAAGGACCTGCTGTGGGGCACCATGATGCCCACTGAATCAGAAAAACAACAAAACCTCTAAATTTCGTAGAACAGAAACGTATAACCTTATAATCTCCATACAACATTGAAGAGAGCAACTTACACATTTACGAAATGTAAATAAAAATGGAGTGGCGAAGGATTTTAGCAGTTGAAGGATTTCTCTTTTGTCTTTGGCAAGAGACCATGAGCCATTTCTCCCAGTAGCGTTAGAATCATGTTTGTTTCGGTTGTATTTATCCTAGGCCCTGAGCAACAGTCCACTTCGTGCTTTTGGAGCGGTCTCTGATCCACTTGGTGTTTACATATTTTTTCGAACCGCATCAGAATTCACTTCAACCGAGACCAAGGTTTTTAGTTGGACTAGAGTTTGCTTTTTTGTCCGCATCAGAGTCCAATCACACATTCCCACAACCCAAACAAATGGGACCAGCAAATGAATTAGAGTTCAACTAAAGTGAACTAAAAAGGGATGGTGTGAACGCTTTAAAGGAATCCTTTAAGATGATCTATTTCCTGGCACAGAACCAGCTTTTAAGCTGATTACACAAATTTCACCTGGGTTTGAGGTGATTTTCCTGTCTGGACCCCAAATTGTGTCCTAGTTCCAACTACCAGCTGTTTATTTGAAATAAAGTTGAAGAATATGAAGATAATCCTTCATCCATATGTGTAATAGTCAGGTATGACTGGCCCAGAGCAGATCCAGAACTGTCTGGATGAACCTGATAGATTGAATCCCCCTGAATAATGTGGATTCCTTTCCTAAATACCAGGATCATCACCTCAGTCACTCTGCAGGTGTTGTTCCACTTCTCCATATGACATTTAGGAGGACTGTTAATCAGCCAGACAACGTCCAGACTCCCAGGATGAATCTCTTCCACTCCTAAACTGTCTGTTATCAGAGTTCAGTCCTACTTTAGCAGATAGTTGTTTATTCTTGTACCTTTTGCTGTTTGTCACAGTTGCGTCTCCTGATTAACTTCCACACTTCGCTGCTTGCAGAAATTAGACTTGTTGTTTTAACTGTCACTTTCGATTTCTCCTCAGGCTTTGAGAGCCCCATGACAAATCAATGCACACCAAATATTTTCTCAAGCCACTGGATTCGCACATTTTCCCAAATAATGGGAAGTACATGCTTGTTGTTGAGTTTGATTTTTTTCAGACTTTTCTTTGTTCCAGGGAGCCCTTCTCAGGATGCACAAAGGAAGTGAGCATATACTGAAACCAAACGGCGTGCAAAAGAATTAACATTCAAATTAAAACCTAATTAGACTTTGATTTTCCAGATAATTATACTCGTGTGTTGCTGTTCAGATTTGATGAGGTGTGTTATGGTAATTACCTGGGTGATGTGGAGTTGTGTGACAGTTCAGTTTTCTTTTTGTGCTGAGGCAAAACAAAAGAAAAGAGATTCGGTTTGTTGATGTGATCCGTGGTTCGGGAAGACGCTTTCCTGGGAATGATTGCTTCTTACACCTAATGAGGTGAGAACAAATCGAACCGAGTGTAAGATGATTTCAACAACACACATTTTCATTTAGCTTTTCAGAACAATTATGAACCTACTGAGGAGCAAAAACAATCCAACTTTGTGTGTACCAGTAAATACTGGTACCAGTAAATACTAGTACACACAAACCAGTATTTACTGAAGTTTATGAGCAAACATATTAACCATTTCAGTTTGGATTTAAAATGATAGATAGGGAAAGTATTCTGATCAGATAATGTGTGACAACTTGAAGGTGAGCAAAAACTATTAGCTTAGCAGCATTTTACAAACAGATGTCTGAGAATATTAAACTGTTTCAGATCACACTTGTGGAATCAAATAAAACGTTTGTCAGTAAAACAAATTTTTAATTACAGTTGTTTATTTGTGTTGATTAAATGTAAAGTTTTTTTGCGTGTTGCAAACATTTGTACCGATTATATTTTTTGAGATGAATAGCGGATTTTATGAGGCTTTTTTCTGTGAGCTGTGGCACGCGAAACTGTTTGAGCATAATAAAATCAGTCACAGCTGCACAAACGAGCTTTTTCTCCTAAACAATTATGTTTGCTTCAGTAAAGAAAAACATTGGCACGCTGGTTTTAACATCGACGCCAACTACTGTGACACGTGTAGTCTTATCTGTAAAACATATAACTCAGGAAATGTCACTTTTTAACCTGTATTTCAGTGTGAACAGGAGCATACTCAGGTGAGCTGTTCTCAGGTATGAGTTCAAGGCTTTTTATTCCCAAACTTTACAGCCTGAAGTCACATCCGCTGCCAGCTATACATGCTGTGTTTAAACAAGTAGCACAACTGATGAGACAAGCAAATCTGGAAGTTCCTGTATGTCCTGGAAAGCACCACCTGATGAAATATATCTTTGGTGTTTAATTTAACCTGAGGGAACGTTTGCTGAAGAGACAGGAGTGACGAAATGCAATCACTCATCTCAAGTCAACAGATACAACTGTGAAAACATTTGCATTATCTGTGGTGGTTTTATGGCTTTGGAATGCTACATTGCCACATGTTCTTCCCGTTGCATTTGATTAGACGGTGGCGTGTGGAGAGCTCTGTGGGTGGAGAGGGGCTTTTGTTTTTGTGCATGCCACTCCAGGGTGCAGTGCCACATTCAAGGGCTTAGTTCCCACTGTGGATTATCGTCCAGGTTTGGGGATTTAACGCATCCAGAACGATAACGGAGGCACCTGCAGCTCTTTAATGTGTGTGGACCATAAAGGGAAATATACAGGTTCAAGTCAACAAATTCAAATATAATCAAAACTGAGCTTATTTTAGTAATTCAGTCAAATCTGTTCAGTCGGAACTATTAAAACATAAAGATCTCATTGTATTGCAGACAACAAAAGACCCAAGACACCCTTTAACTAGAAAACAAAATAATTATTTATAATTTAACTGGAAATATTAAATATAAAATGCATTTCCTGTCTACAAGAAAGCTGTATGTGGTGTAAAGATGTGGAACAGCGTGGAAGTGGAGAAGAAGAAATGCCGTAAAACAAATAAAACTTATATTTTGAGGGATTAGGGTTTTGGCCTTGAGGTTTTTAATGTTTCATTTAATTATTGCAAAAGTGTTTACAGATATATGTAGAAAAAAGGGGAAAAATAGAAAAATAAATGATTACTTTGACATTTGTTATTTCTCATACTGAGTTTTTCAGTGAATTGTTTTATTCATCACTGTTTCAGTCAGTGCACCGTACTGCTGCACACTATTTTACAGCCTGACGTTTTATTTTCTCTTCAGCAAAACCTCTTGTTGTCTCTTAAAGATTTTGTTGACCCAGACAGCTGTAATATTGGAGTTTCCTACATTTTAATTCAAGGAGATGATGGTTTTAAGCTTTCAGTTATTGATGAATTTTCTCATAATGTATCACAACTTAATATTTAGCAACCAGGGAGTATTTTTAGATATTTTAGTGGTAAATCTGAGTAAAAACATATCACCTGTGGGGCTCCTCAATGCTCATGATTCCATGCTTTATATTACGTATTTATATTAAACATGATCACAGTTCCTTACAGTCGATGAGTGAGTTTTTACAGACAGGTCAGAATTTCCTTCAGTCTAATGCAGAAAAGAGAAGTTGTTATTTTTGGTGCTGAACATGCAAGTTTTGGTAAAGTAGACTGTAAATATTGCAAAGGAATGGAAGCTTCAGCCGTGACTGTTTGTTTTTGTTGAATCACTGTTCTTGTTAGCACGATTTCTACATATTTCTTATTTCTACACCAAGCCTTGTGCTCTGATGTCATCAGACCTTTTCCAAGGGAAATGAGAAAAGGAATGTTGACATATTGTGAGAAAAACAGAAGATACAAATTCTCATGTTTTGTGGATTGTGTAAGTTGAAATCCAGCAAAAAAAATGGCATAAAAAATGGGAAATGGAAAAAAAACAAAACAGAAAAGCCTTCATGTAGTGAGCTGGAGGTTTCGTTGTTTTTTTTAGCCAAACATTAATCAAAAACAGGCAGTTTTTTGGTTCAACACAGATTGTGTTGATGTTTCCTATTTTCTCTCTCTTTTTCTCAGGATACTGGTAAAACTTTTCAAAGGTTTCTTTTTCCTCTTATATAAGTATATAAAGTAATTTAAACAAAAGAAGGCAGTGAAATATTTCTGCCTTTTTCATTTTAAAATGACTGAAATTCTTAGTATTTTTCTAATGCTTTCTTATAATTTTGCCTGACTGTGAAGTTGATCCAGATGTTGCTGGGTGGGTACAGTTCACTGAGCACTCTGCAAAACAGCTGGTTTCAGTGGACATGCGCACTAGTGCAGAGGCTCATGAGGCTTTTGAGGGCTTTTGGAAATATGTGAACCGAAGTTCGAGAAGGGTCGGCAAACCCTAACAATTCACTAAATTCCTTTCAAATAATCATGATGAGGCGTTTAAAGACCTCTTTATATATATCATAAAAATCAGGCTGAAAAAAGGGCGACGCTAAGCAGGTGGTTTGTTGTCATAAAGTACTTCCTGTTGGCGCTGTGACTCATTTAATGAACAGAATGATGTTTGAAACTTGTAAGAAAAGCACAGCAGAGATTTTAAAGTGTTTATGTGGGATACATTTTACCTTTTGGTTTTAGATTTGAAATCAGGCAGTTAAACTTACAAGATTTAAAGTTAAAAATATTCAACAAATACCTGACTGGAAACTTCATGTAAGACCTCATGATTCTCAGGCCTTGATTTCCAAATGAAATGCAAAATTTAAGCTATGGAAAAATGACTTCCATAAATTACACTTAACAAACTAATGTAGCTATTATCTTTTTTTGGCTTCACTTTTGTCTGCTGCATAGCAAGCAGGCTTCACTTTTATTGTGTGGGCCATAATATAAAACATTTTTTGTCAAAAAATCTTTCTTATAACTCTTTGAGAAACGTTATTTTTGGATATGTAAGACATAATAATCAAAAATAATATACATATACTATATATGTTATGCCATTATTGTTCTAAATATGTTTATCTACTTTTTATGAGAAAATCTCTTGCAGTTTACCTCAGATATATTTTCCAAAACAGATTATTGAAAGAGTTAGTTGACTATTTTGACTTGTTCTAACTATTAAAACTGAAGTTTATTCAATAGGTGCCTTCTTCCTCCCTAGCAAAAGCCACTAGTCATTTTGAAACAACAATAACTGTTTCTCACTAACTGGTTACGGAGCTTACAATTACGAGCTTTCTTTTGGTCCTTGAAAGCAGCCTAACTTTTCCTCCGGGCTCTGAAGTTCAGCGGGATAAACTTGTGAAAACCTGCGTTCATCTTGACGTTATGGAGGTTCTGCATTTATTCGGGTGCTGGGTTGGGTTTTATTGAGGATGTGAGTGAAGAGTGTGTCAGGAAGATGTAGAAACTACAGCTGGTGACGTAGCTCCGGAAGTTTGCTTTATGTTGCAGCTCAATCAGTGAACATTGTTGTTTGGTGGAAGTTTTTAACACAGTAACAGCTGCTGTGTGTTACTCTCTGCCGGATGAAACCGCATTCTTCGGCTTTCTGTGAATAATAACTGCGGGGTTTGTGTGTGGAAAATGTTGAAGAAGTTGCCTCGGTGTCCCACCGCGGAGCAGAACCTTCAGGGAAGCCGGCTGTGGGCTGCAGCCGCTCTCGCGGTGACCTTCCTGGGGTTGTTCGCGGCAACTGGCTGGGCAGAGGAAGCCTCCTGTCACGGAGCTTACGACCTCTACTTTGTTTTAGACAGGTAAGTTTTAAGGATACTTTTGACAGTTTGGAGTAATAATTATCCTATGATAAAACAACAACAAATGAACCCAGAAAATAAAGTTGTGAATTATTTATTTATTTTTCTAAATTGCTGCATTTGAGTTCATCAGAAGGGAGTTGGAGATGGGAGCTTCTGGGACAAATTCAATAACTTTTTTTACATTATTAATTTAAGTAATTTGGTTAAAATTGTGGGAAAACATTTTTTGAAGTTGTGCAGTTACAGTATTTCTACACATTTTCCTGACCATGACATTGGGTGGAAGACAAAGGTTTTGTGTTGCACAATGTGTATAAAAGGCAACTTTAAGAGATTTAGGTAAAATACTTTTAAAAACTAAATAATTAACATGGAGTTAAGTGCCTTGCCCAGGAATACAGTGATGTGGGAAACTGGAGTCAAACCCTCTACTGCTCAACCCACTGAGTCACAGTTGTTCTTGTGTGAACTATCTGAGGGAGGGTGGCATTTTAATGTGTAAAATAAAACTATTTTGTCATTAGATTGGTATTCAACCTGCTTTCCTCAAAGCTTACAGCAGAGGTTCCACTTGGAGGCATCCAGATGTCAGTTAGTTTCAGTCACGCAGAACACTTGACATCTTAACCTGATTACAACAACAACAATCTTGACATGTTGTTTGCAGACATTTTTTCCCAACATTTAATGTGTTTTTGTGGAAGAGAAAATCAGTCGAAGCCCTTGATTGCGCCACTCTGGATATAAATGTCTGATTTCCACAGCTGTTGCATGCACAGCATGTTACTTTGTGGACTTTGTTGTGATCGGTTGTGGCAGTACCTGGAAAAATTATGAATTTCTCATTGTAAATTACAGATTCAGGACCAATTTGATGCATAAAGGCTCTTGTATGCGTTGTGGTTTCTTGCAACGTGTGGAAGAAAACCTGATGAAACCACAGAGGCCTTATCGTGACCTCCTTCTAACCCCGCTCACTTGGTTTTCCTTCAAAGAACTTAACCAACATCAAACCATGTTGTGTTTATAGAACGTAATTATTCCTTTCATCTGCATAGTCATCTCTCATAAACATGTGGTTATATTTTTCTCAGTATCCATCAAGTTATTTGAAGCAATTTGTCAAAATGAACAGAAATTTAAAATCAAGTCTGTTTCCTTTAACTCGTTTGGGGCAAATAAACTTCCACAGGAAGTGGCCATTAAGGGAGTGTTATTTGGATTGTTAATGCTGCGTATCTTTGCTGTACAGAAGTTTGCATTTATTTGCTTTAAGTCACGATACACTGTTAAAGTTGAAGGTTTATCACCAACAGCTGTATCCAGTGAGGCTGCTGCATGTCTAAAATGTTCAAATAGCTGGAAGATAAAGTCTGTATTTACACTTACGATGATTTGGAATTGCAAACCAAATCCTGCAAACTGCAGATGCCTTCCTTGCATTGTCATCACTTTGTGTTGCTAATAGTAGTTAGCGTTCAAAGATCCACAAGCTAACTCGCAAAGAAATTTGAATGTGGCTATTTGTACCACAAAATAAAACTCAGGTTTTAGTTGTTGTAGTGTCTTATTGTCAGGTAAGAAACCAGCTGAAATCTTATGTATTTTGTAGAACAATCTGGTAACATTCAGGTGTTTATATCTTGTAAAAACAAAGTAGGCCTTTTAAGGGGTTCTGTGTGAATCATGCAAACAGTGGTGTCATCATTCGCCTCAGATTTTGGCACAGCACCACTTCTTGTGTGTTTCATGCACTCGGAGCGCTGCTTCACAGACTTCCCAGGCAGATTCAGTCAGCTCAGCAGAACTGTGCTCAGCGTCATGTAAGTGGAAGGTTACAGTCGTGGCAGAAACAGTTTTTAATCCCGTCCTCCTCTGGCTTGGAGGCGTCCCACCAGAAAAGACTGTGGAGTTAAACGCTGCTGCTCCCTTGACCCACTTCTAAACTTCCATGCTCTCATCTAAATGATCCAAAAAACACCGGATGATGGCCAAGATAACTGACCGTTGAGTTTCTTCTCATTTTATTTTATTGATGCAGATAAAAGGGCTTCTTCCAAGACAGGATGTAATCCCTCATGCATGTCCTGCGTTTCTGCACAGTGAACAGATGCCTTTTTAACTTTCTAACGTCATGCAAATGTTTTTCAACTTAATAAAGAAGAAAATGTGTTCTGATTTCAGATAATCCTGGATTTTATTTAGATGCAGGTTTTGTTCCCCACATTATTTGAAATCTGTTTGACATCCTTGTTTTCTAGTGGCAGAACAAAACAAAACATCAAACCGTCCATCCTGAAAAATCAGTTTCTGCAGAAACATTTTTTACTCTTTATTCTTAAACTCTTCTTCATAGTTTTTTTCTGATTGGAGGACCAACAAACCCTCTTTTCAGTGCGGCGTGCAGTTTCTTTGGTGCTTAGTTAAACTAATCAACCAACTTTTCACTTATATTCTCTGTTAACTTTCACAGTTTTCTTATTGGTGCAGCAATAAATAGCACAACTAGAGATGCACTGATCAGGTTTCTCCTGACTGAAACCAATTTCTGGTTTTCTTTGAGGTGCAACCTGAAGATTTGTTTTTAAACGCAAGAAAACACGAAGAGAAAAAAATATGATGGATGTACAACATACCTTCGCCTGTTCACGGTTGAGTATTCATGGATTTTTCTGTTAAACGTAACTTCAAATTATTCACTGAAAATTCACCTATTGAGGGATTTTTAAATGTAAAATATTCAGAAGAAAATGCAGGTATGTGCAGTGTCTAACTCACTTGAATAACAAGGATCTTCTGTAGTAGTTTTTATTCCAACAAAAAATTGAAGGAACTAAAACATCTAGTTCTGACCTTTGATCTGTATGAAAGTACATGCAATTGGTTGATGGATTAAAAAAAAAAGCGGCTTTTGTTCAATATACTCACAATTTGAATCACTGATCAGAGCAGATCAATTTGAAAATTGGCTGACGTTAATCTTCTGATTGAGTAGTGCATCAACAGAAACGCTCCATATCTAAATGCAGTCTGAACGGTGAGACTGTCTTGTGAAATATGGTGAGGGTAAAAGACATGGTTAGTCGGTTCTGGGTCAACTTCCAACTTTGTTTTGAAGAGTTCACACCTGTTTCTGACAGAGAGGCTGCAATGTCAACTGTTACAACATTCTTTCAATCAATCATATATGGAATGTTTTCCCACCAGACGACTTTTTAGATCTTCCATAAGAGTTCCCACTTGTTCTTTCAGAACATCTAAAAGTCTGATTTTTAACGGTCGCTGCAACACTGAGCTGCTTATTGCAGACCAGAGACTCTGCTTTGTCAACGTGTTGCGTAGTTTCTCTTCACCTTCCCTCTGTGACCTTGTCTTTACGGAGCGGAGAGGAGAAAGAGGTGCCATGAAAGATGAGCTGCCTAATGGTCAAACTCTTCTCTTTTATGTTCTCCGTGCATACAAGGAATTGTAATTATTGATTTAATTACCTCTCCGTCGTTATGCCAAGGGCACGTTTTACTGACTGTGGTCAGACTAACACTCCATCGTTAGGCATCCAAATGTGTGCATCCTAGTTTTGTATCTCTCAAGTTTTTTTTTTTATTCAATGATAACAGAAACGGTTCTTTCTGTTTAATCTAATTATGGTTGAGGAAAAAGTTATTGATACTCTGCTCATTTTATAAGTTTACAAAGGATTAAATAGTCTCTTTTTAAGGTTGATTAATCTGGATGTGGAGAGAAAAAATTTAAACCAAATAGTCAAGATAAAAAACACAAGCACCATCTCTGCTGTACTTCACCAAATCGAAATAAGTCCACAGCTTCTGGGAAGTCGTCTGCAGGGCGCTATCAGCCAATCAGGTGCGAACTTAGGAAACGTGTGGCCAATAAGAACAAGGGATTCCATCTTTTTTTATATATATATTGAGTTCTTAAAACACGAGAGAGACAAGAATGATGTAAATAATCAAATATTGTGGATAAAATCCAGGCTGAAGCTGTTTCACTTTTAATATTTCCAACATTTAATTAACTATGGAGAACCCACAAAATTTACTCAGGTGTAGTTGCATGAAATCTGGTGGTTTTTCTAAACTTCATGCTACATCAGCTTAAAATTATGATAATGGAGCCTAACTTCATTATCTGAAATTCCAAGTTTATTCCCATAAATTCCAGTGAAAATCAATGAAATCTGAAAATGTATTGAATTCTACAAACTAAACCAGTTGTCTTAAGTAAAAGAGGTGAATGAATTTTGGAAAATTTTTTTGCCTATATTTCAAGAACTGGAGCGGAAAAATAAATCTTTACAAACAGAAACCCCCCGCTCATGAACATTTTGCTACAGACTCACCAGTGCAATGATCCAGCATGTGGCTGGTTTTAATATCCAACTGTAGTTGTTGTGCAACCATGTACAGTATTTCGGTTCCCAGCTCTCAGTCCGCAGAGTCTTTTATTTGCTCTGTGTTCATGGTTGCTTGTTTTTTCCCTTCAGGTCTGGAAGTGTTGCCAGAAACTGGTTAGAGATCTACTCCTTTGTGAAGAACCTTACGGACCGGTTCGTGAGGCAAGTATTGAATGCATATACAGTATTTGAATGCAAAATGCTATTTTAATGTGTTAGGAACTCCAATTCAATTATTTGAATAAGAAATACTGATAGAAATAAGATAATGCACGGAGAAATTTCCTTTTTTTCTAGAGAATAAGAAAACTACCCAAGTTGGGAAAAATGGAGTACTTTGACAGATTTCTAAGATAAGTGGTTTTACTGGATGAATGACATCATTTGCCGTCTGCCGCACAGATTTAAAGGACTTCCCACCTGTTTTCCAAAGTATCTTTTCTAGTCCTAATTAATAAAAGACAAAAGCGATAAAACGGACTCGACGCGCTCAGCTTGCTTAATGTTTGAGTCAAACGGCGCCTGCCAGCACAGTACAGACGGTAGCGCCACAGCCAGAATGAAGTGGTTGGTTGAAGAAAATAGCAAAGGCACCAGGTGGGAGTGGGTGGCAGAGAGGAGCAGTCTTCTGGGCTGTGAGAATGGCCATTTGCACTGGGGGGGTCCGGCTCCACACTTATCCCCTGCTTCCACCACAGAACGGCTGACAGGCAGACAATGTACAGTAAAGCAAAAGAACACTGGAAGGCGACGGGGACAATCTGCTAAACAATGCTCGCTCACCAAGAGCACTTCTGTTCTGCCATGTGGAGCAAACTGGACTACTTCATCACCACCACCCCCCCTCCTCTCCTCCTCATCCTCATCCTCAGATTTATCCCTGGCTTTGGCTTCAGTGCCTCTTCATCCCAAGTCTTTCTTAACAGAAAATATCTCAGTGGTCGTTCTGCATCACGACCTCGCCCACGCTCTCCAGCCGTGACCTTAGAGATGGCTCGTTCTTCTTTCTTTTTTTTTTTAAGTCCACATATATTCCCGCTCTTCCTTTGCAGGATCTGGTCTAAAGATTGTGCAGCGTGTTTGTGGGGGAGGATGGCGACTGGGCCATGTGTCATGTGGTTGAGAAATATCAGCACCTCTCCTTATGCTCCGAAAGGCTTCGCATCTCTGAAGGAAACACTTGTGTTACTTAATTATCCAAAGTTTTAACTCGCTCTGTGGGAGGCCATCCGCGTGTGCCGAGTGTCTGTAGCAGAGGTGGGAAGTTACTGAGAACACTTAGCAAACTACTTATTGCTTCATTACTTTACATCATTAGTTCTAGGTTTGGGGAACTTGTGCAGTTCCTGTTTTTATATTTTCAAATGACAGATTTGTGACCGGAAGTTTGTGGCTGTATTGTAGCATATTAATATCTCATGTTATACTATATTTCTGTCATATAGTTATTTTTTAGATGCACTGTAGAGCTAATGGAAAATAATACTTCACTAAGAAACTAATTAGACTAAGAAATTATCTTTTCATGTAGAAATGTGGTTTTTAATTCTGCTCATTGTTTTTGCAGAATGAATAAAAAGCTGAAAACAGTCTATAGGTGTTGGAACAGGGATGTAGTTCGTGAGACGAGATTTTAATTATTTTTTTTAAGCCAAGAATTCATTTTTCCTCTTTATATTTTTTTATGAAATAAAGATTGGACCAGTTCAAATCCTTGCTTTAGAGAATTAGTAACTAGTGCAGATTAGTTCAGTTCTGTTTTCTCTTAGTGGTTTCACTTAAAATCACTGCTGGGGCTATATCTCTTTTTTTTTTTTTTTTTTTATAATGCAAAATAAATTTTGTTTTTACAAAAAGAATCACCAAAAAATTATAGAAAAATTTGTAAAAAAAGAAAAATTTGTACAAGCGAATAAAATTTTCTTTATTTTGTACAATTTTATTTTTTACACATTTAAGCATGCTATTAAAATGTTAAATTAAAGAATTTTGTTTATACATTAATATACTGTATTTTCTGTTTATCTTTTTTCCCCCCAATGTAATGAACTGTACCGTCTTGTACTCAGTAAAATAAATTTCTATATATAAAAAAATAATCAAAGAACTTAGCGTTAAATTTCAATATCATGCTGTCTTTAAGAGACAAAATAAAAAACAACAAATTATTAAAGGTTCTGAAAAGAATCTAAGATGTTTGCCTTAAAAAATAAAGTTAAGTTTTTGGGTGCAATGTTTTCCATTTTGTTGGTCAAGAAAATGTTTCTTTAATTTTAACTTTCAGATATCTAAAATCTGAGTTTTTTTCCCCCTTTTTTTTAGGCATATCTGTCATTATAAATGTTTATAATTTGACTAAAATGGGCGTTTATTTAACCAAAGCAGTGAAATTAATGTTAATATTGTTTGTGTGGATTTTCTGAAAGTGAAGCTGGGTGTTTACACTGAAACCACCTGCTTGTGAAGCAGAAAACCTGTGAACGTCTTCGCTTCTTTAGTGTGACTGAATGTAAATGTTGGTGGTCGGTGCCGGGTTCTGGGGGGTTCTGGTCAACTACGTCACCCTGTACAGTGACAGGTACTCGGCGTATTAATAGTGTTTGTCCAGCAGGATGTTTGAGTGTGACTCATCGTCAGCACAACATGTTTCTTGTCTGATTAATCACTTCCTCTGTGGCTCCGAAGCTGCTTCAAGTCATGCACTAAAATTAGCTGACATTAAAGAGCTTCTTCTGTTTGCATCATTATTTATGCATCTTAATATCTGAACTTAAAACCTGGACATAAATCACCCGTCTGTAGATGTTTAGCTGTGATGAATGTATGGATGACCTGTTAGTGATGTCAAAAGTTTGATTCTCCATCTGAATCCTCATGTTTGGTATCTTTTAACGAAGTAAATCAGTTCCTGGGTTTTGACTGAATTTCTTGTGTGTTTTTTCTCCTCAGTCCACGAATGAGAGTCTCATTCATAACTTTTTCATCCAGAGCTGAAGTTTTGTTGCCTCTGACTGGAGACAGGTAACAATGAACTCAAATACTAATAAAAAAAAAAGAAAACATTTACACTGTTCTAATTCATTTTTGGAAAAACATATTTAAAATACAGTTTAAAGTTTTTATTACCTTTTTATATAATATGGAATATAATATATCTTTTTTTTATTTTTTTTATTTAGAGTCTCATCCAGTGGCATTAGCACTGGTAACTTATTCAGTTTTATTCTTAAATCAAAATGCATTTTTTTAGAACTTTTAATGGCTGTCAGTATTTTATATTTATGACATATTTTTGCATAATTTCTTTGGTAATCTGTCAGATGCAACTTCCCTGTTATTTTGATTTATGCAAGTCATTAAATGATGCAACAGTAGAACATTTTAGCTGCTTTAAACTTTTACAAACAGGAAATAAGTTGTTTCAAAATCCCTCAAAAATATTTTTTTTGAATCGCAATTAGAATTCTCAGTAAAATCAGAAATGACTATTGGTGTGTTTTCAAACTAAGTACTTTTTTTTGTTTTAAATCAAAATGAAGCTTTATTTTAGGAGAAAGAATATTTCTACATCACAGTTGGACACTCAGTCCAGTTAGCACGGTGTTGGTAGTGTCATGATTTGGGCCACTTTGGAGACATTATTAATGTAAACGTAAGAAATAAAAAGCGCAAATCAAAACTATTTCTCCAAGAAAATTCTTTGTGGATCCAATTCCTGCAAGTTAGTGATACAAAACCAAGAATCAGATCATTTTATGTTATTTTATTTGAGTTCAATTTCTTTTTAAACTAGAAGGTTTCATGTTATCAAATTCCTACATAAATGCTGTTCAGAAAATAATTATTTGCTACTCTAAAATGTTTTGCTCTTGCAGGTTTTGATTAAACCAGCAATATGCAGCTCTTCTTCCACTGACAATAACATTAACATGCATAATAGATGAAAGCTGTATTACCTGAAAATCTTAGCTTGTTTCTTTGGTTTTTGTCTTGATGTGGCATATCTTCTTCTCATATTTTAAATTTAAATAATAAACTTATCAATTTTATTTGTAATAGTTTTGGTGTTTTCTTTAACTGCAACTATTTATACCTCAGAATTTCTCAAGAATTTACTTAAACTCATTTTCTATTTCTGTTTCTACCCAGAATATTTCTCAGTGTGCTTGTTTTTATAGCCTGTGGGTTTCTCACTGTTACAGTGACTTCATCTTTACACAACACATCATTGCTGTTTTTAACCTCATTAAAGTTAAAGCAATAAAATTCAGTTTTTCTTAATATAACAGAAAAAGGGACAACTAAGATTTGGATGAAATCTGTTCCCATGTGGGAAGCATTCATTGCATTTGTCCATCCAGGTATGAAATTGAAGAAGGCCTGAGTCGCTTGCACAATGTGATACCAGCAGGTGAAACGTACATGCACGAGGGAATAAAAGAGGTGAGTTTTATTTCCTTGTATTCAGGTATTTAAAACTGTTTAAAATACCTAAATAAATATTCATGGCAAACAATATTTTATTTAAAAAATAAAGAAAAAGAGGGAAGTAACTTAAGAGGTAAACTGAAACTGAAAATGAAGTTTGTCAGAACTTTACAAACAATGTGCATTCAATTCTCAGAAATAAAGTGATTGAAAAATTTCAAATGGAGTAAAAAACTGGGCTGTCAACTCAAACAAATGTTATCACTATACAGTATATTTTATTTAACATTCAGGCTCTGCTACTTTTTAGACCTTAGTTTGAAAGTTATTTTCTTCTGTGTTTCAGCTGTTTCTCTGTTTAACATCTAGCTTTTAAAAAAGAAAAAAAAAAGTGGCCTCTGCTCTCAGCTCCACTCTCACTCTCCTCCTGCTCTCCTCTCATCCTACACAGTGCACAACTGCTGTGAACATTGCCAGAAACAGGAAGAACCCAGTAATTATTTTACTGTTGTAGACAAAAAAAAAACTTAGCAAAACCTGTCATCACGGAAAAATAATATATAATGATAAAATAATTTATATAGCTACTTTCACCCTGTGGTTTGTACTATAAAGTACCTATTTTCCATTTAGCTTAACAAATTCAGATTATTTTTTTCTTCAAAATTGCTGAATTTTCTTATATTCCCATTGAAATAAATGCTCAGAAGCGCAGCTGGTGAGGCAGCAGTGAGCTGAGCCTCACCTTGGATTGATCAACCTCTCTAACTGCACTGGCTGCCATTCAATGGAGCATGTTCCCCCTGTCTGTACGTTGCCAATAAAATGGCTAAAAACATTTAACGTATGAACTGATTTTCCATAATGTACAGTGTTTTTTGCCATAAACTGTGTGTATAACGTGTTTTGTGTGCTGAGGAACGATCAGAAACCAGAGAACAGATTCGAGGTGAGGCAGGCAGTTCTCTGGCCTCATGGCAGGGGGCGCTCATGATCCCAGACATTGTGACTCCACAACTGCAGAGCAAGAGACAGTACCAGCGAGCTAGCCATGGAGCTAGCCATACAGTCAAGTGCAGCGATATATTTATAGTTGTTCTCCTCCTACCACAGCAATCACTTATTAATAATCACAAAAATGTTCTGCTCTTTGTGTGGGAAATATGTGAGTGGTTTTTTTGTGGCATTGTCAGTTGCTATGGCAACGAGTCTCCGTAGCTGTGCTGATACAAAGAGCGAGAAAGACGTGGTTTTGTTTTGTACTTTATCGGTTTTCCCCTTTGCTGTGGAGCACAGCACGAAATTACTAATATCTACATGTCCAAGTTTGATTGAGTTAACGGAGTTATTCTACGGCGGCAGCGGCTCAGCATCACATGTAGAAGAAGAGGCTTTTTGCCCTCCGGCGTTGTCCACATGCGCGAAATTTCCTTATGTAAACAATAACACGCAGGGGGTCTATATTTGTAAATCTGATTATGATCAAGTCAGTGCCTCACCAGCTATGAACCACATCGCACGTCACTGGTTAATATGTAACTTAATGTAAAGAAATTCTGCGGACTTGGAGGATTTTTGGTTTTAATAATCCCTCCTAATTCATCTTCCTCAAGAAAACAAAACTGGAAGTATATTCATAAGAGTACTAATGAGAATTTTATAGAAAATGTAGCACCTTTTTTTTTTTTTAGAATATTCTTGATAATATTCGCCATATAATTGTAACCTTCTTGCTGCATGGCGACATTTCAGCCCGAATGCACAATAGGCTATAAAAAAATGCATATTTTAGGCTTAAAGATTAAGAACAGTTGTGTAATCCTTTCTTTTTGCATTATGTTGCAAAAAGAAAGCTAAATATAATTTTAAATAGTGTAAATCAGTAGGTATGAATATATAAGTATGTGCTTTTACCTATTGCTGTTTTGAACATGGAAGCTGGAGACGTAATATGTAAAGATGTGATTTGTTAGTATTGTGAGTTTATTTGAAACAGTAAACAGAAACGTCCTGTATTTACTCCTGAAGGCTAACACTCAGATCCAGCAGCAGTCCACAAAGTCCTCCAGCATCATCCTGGCTCTGACAGACGGGAAACTGGAAGTGTATATCCATGAGCTCACCAAACAGCAGGTGAGTTTTGCTTTTCTGACTCACCAAACGCACACATTAAATCTTTTTGTCTTCATTTTATTTAGACATATCTTCTACCCAGAAACCATTTTTTCTCCACCTTTTTTTTTTTAATTCTGAAATCCCTCATGTATTGTTTTTTTTTTATTCATGGAGTTTCCCTTTTTGTCTCTTTATCTCCACGTCCGACCTGTTGTGCATCGTTTGCCTGAGCTGCAGGCTGACGAAGCCAGGAAATATGGCGCTCGTGTTTACTGCGTTGGTGTCTTGGACTTTGATGAGCAGCAGGTAAGCGAGCTTTAGTCCTAATCTGCAGCAACAAAACGCCCGACAAGCTTGTTTTGTTGATTACAGCTCTGTATAAGAAACTTTGGCAGGATGGGAGAACATTGTAAACATCGGAACAGGTTCTACCTGTGAGAAAAGCCTCGTTAAATACTTCTGCAATTAAAACTGTGAAGACGTGGGGAAGGGATTTAAAACATTGACTCAGTTTTGGTGATTAAGACACTATTATCTGGTTTAAATATGGTCAAATTAGGGGGAAGCATGTTGTTGAATTAAAAATTAAAATAGTGGCATGTATGTGAAATATAACCTGAGATAAACAAGAATACGGTTTCATGGATAATTTTATAGAAACTAAATAAAGTTTCTATAAACTGACTGAACAGCTGGCAGGATCAACCAGAGCAATTCCTCGTCTTAACTAATTTATATTGTTAAAAATAAATGTATTATTAAAAAAAATGCAACAATTTCCACTTTGGATAGACACTAAAAGGAAGTTTTCTAGTCACAGTAAATCGTTCACACTGGTGTCCAAACTTTATGCATTGTGGGCCAAAATAGAGGAGAAGAATGCACTAAGAGGTCATTACTTAGTTTTTTTTTTTTTCGATTCTTTTTTTACCTACTTATTAATAAAATAAACAATAAATATTATAATAAAACTTATTAGAAAATAACTAATTACTGTAGGTTTAAAGAAGTTTCTCAAATGTTTGGTTTAAACAAAGAAAGTTGTGCGGTTTCCCAACTGGAAGATCATGAAATGTTTTACCATATTCTCCACAACATCAAGGAGAAATTTCTCAGGAAACCCCCTTCTGTATTTAGATTAATGAGTGATTGTGTTTGAGGCTCCACTTAGCATGAAATGCAAATGAAAGCCAAAAAAAGACATGGCTTATCGAAGAAAAATACTTTCTTTTGCACCTAAAAAAAAAAAAATGGAATCCTTCCCATTGTTTAAAACATTTTCTTAAAATGAGGTAAAGATTTTTTGAAACTTTACTTTAAAGACTCAATGACCAGTGCAGAGCAGTTCAGTCCTGCTTTGATTTTTCAAAGTCAGTGGAGTTCAAACTTTTTGGGGGGTTTCTTGGTACTTCAGGTGATGCTGGAGTCTTCACTTTACTATTCAAGAAGATGTAAATTTGGGCCACACAGAACTATTCCTAAGGCCATAAATGGCCCCCGAACCACACTTTGGACACTCCTGGTTTACACTTTGTGTAAATATTTATATTCACATGGTTATACAGTTTACACTTCATTGTTTCATGCTAGCTGCTGATTTTAAAGTTATCGTTTTTAATTATTGATCAACACACAATAATTGGTAAATACAGAGGAAAACAAAATAGCTGTTCTCACTTTATTAGACATTTTTCCTGAAAACGAATAAAAACAGCCAGAATGTGTCATGATTTGACATACAGTGGGATTTAGTTTAAATCATGTTAAATTGGAAAAAATGACTATTTTTATTGAATTGATCTTAATTTGTAACACAGATGCTCCATTGCTTCTCTTCACTCTGTTTTTATCGTGATATTTATCTCCATCAACCATAATTTCAGTCCAGTATTTTTCTCGCACTGTATCTTTAAGTGTTATCGGGCCATCTGAGCTGTAGTCCGACTGTCACTGATGTCTGGAGTTTCACAATTTCTCTTCCAACATGATGGCCCATCCCTTGTAACCATTGGTAACCATCCTGCCACAAGCACTTATTAAGTCAAAAAAAAAAAAAGAAACAACAAAACAAAGGCAGTATTGCTCCCAGTTTGTGCTGCAATCATTTTTTTTTTATAGTTGAGCAAAGTGTTTGCTACAGTCCTGCCATCTGCTCCGTCTCCTCCTGCCCGCAATACGAGAGGAAAGACGGCGTTCAATCATAAAAAGGAAAACAGAAAAAGGCAGAGAGCAGTGTTAGATCAGCAGCGCTCCTTGTTTACTCCTCTTTTCCATGATTCCAACAGCTTGCTGATATTGCGGACTCCAAAGACAACGTGTTTCCTGTCAAAGATGGCTTCCACGCTCTCAAAGGCATTGTCAACTCTGTAAGTTTGGCTGCTCTCCGTTTCTTTGCTTTTTCTATATGAGGAGAATCGAGCTAGCTCCGTCTTCGCCGCACTTCTGCAAACATTTAGATAAGCTGCATGAAAAATGCATGTGTGCATTACATCCGGATTAGGCTTTATGGAAAAATATGAGCTGGGGTAACATAAAAACTCAATTAGTGAATAGCTGTCAGAGTGAGAGTCCCTTACAGGGTTAGCAAGCAGCCTCCTTGCTCTCTGCCAGCCAATTAGTGATACTTTCCATTTGCAGCAGCGTTCGGACTGAGTACTGTCAGCCAAGATGGAGCTTTGTTAGAACCCACTGCCCTGTAGAGCACTTTGGCCAGAGTGGGGCTTTACATCTGCAGACAAGGCCAGTAGTGTTTAGGAGGAGGCCAGAGCCACACTGAGCTGTCAGACATGCAGCTGGAGGGACGCAGAGCCAAAGGGTGGGACTTATTTCTGATGCATGATGCAGGAAAGCAGTGAACTGTGATTTATGGTGCTGCTTTCAAAGGGACCGGGGCTCTAAAACCGAACCTTTGAATCTTTGTCTTTCATGAGGTGCAAGACCAATGACAGTTGGAGATCTTCTGTGCCGAATGGTGTGTTTTAGTGGCTTTAAAAAACTGACATTTTGGTATATTTTTAATAAAATCCATGCACTGCAAAAATACAAAATCTTACAAGGTATTTTTTGTCTAGTTTCTTGTGCAAATATCTTAGTACATGTGCAATAAGACAAAACCAACTTATAAATAACTCTTCAGCAAGATGTGGGAGCTTGTTTTAAGTCAATAATTTCTTAATATTGATGAAAAAGTGCTTGTTCCACTGGCAGATTATTCTATTTGAACATGGGAAATCTGTCTGAACTAGTACTTTTTCATCAATGTTACAGAGTTATTGACTTAAAACACTATAAATGTCCTATATCTTAATAAAAAGTTATTTGTAAGTTAGTTTTGTCTTATTTTAACTGTACTAAAATATTTGCCCTAGAAACCAGACCAAAAATACATGGTAAGGTTTTGTGTTTTTGCAAAGTGCAAATCAATAAGCTAAAAAAAGAAATAAAAACAAATTCTTTTCAGATGTTCTGTTCTGAATTTAGTTCATACATTCATTACTGGATGCAAAACATGCAGATGTACATGCAAAAAACTGTGAAATCCTTTGCTGCAATTTTGTTATAGTTTGTAATAATTACCGTTAATATCAGGGAGGATATTTGGGGCAAAGTTTGACCAGACGGGATAAACATTTTCTTCATTGCACCGCCATCCTTTCCTGAACAGCTTTGAAGCCTTTTTCAGAGCGACTGTGAAAAAGTCCCGCTCCCCCGTACCCTCCCCTCTGAAGAAGCAGAGATCAGCGACGCTTCCAGAATCCAAACGAAACAAGCAGCATTCCTCTCTGATTAGTAATCCTGGATTCCTTGGTTGTTGGCCTCGTCGCTTCTCTGTCGGATTGGGAGGATTTGGGATCATCTGCGCAGCCTTTCACTGCAGGATCCCCGTCGCCTCTGCGACCTGCCTGACAAAACTCACAGAAAGAGATCAGAAAGTTTGGTTTTGAGGCTCCGAAAGGCTGTGTATATTTTCTTGCACTCCATGCGACCTTGGTAATCTGAGCTGCAGCACTGCAAAATCACAAAATCTTATCAACAGTTTTTGGTCTAGTTTCTACTGCAAATATCTTAGTAGACTTGAAATAAGACAAAACAAACTCATCTAGTTGTAGATCCTTTTAAATCTGTGTGAATTGTGACGAATTGGGCTACGCAAGGTCTCGGGTTCATAGTTTGGAGGAATCTTAAGCATCAGTTTCCATAGCAACCATTATATGTTGTCTGCATGCAAACAGCTTCTTGAAAAGCATGACAGGAAAATTGGTTTTCTGTTCAACCATCAGAAATGTAAACATGTGAAATATGATAAATGTGGACTTTGCACTCCAGGTGATTCTCACAAGAAGCAAAGAATGACTAAGTGAAAAGGTAATGTACACTGGGAAGTATGGTGGAGGATCTGTGATGCTGTGGGCCTGGGAATCTTGTTAGGATGCATGACTTTATTAAGTCTTTGGAACAACAGGACAATTCAATTCAATTCAAAAATACTTTGTTTATACCAAAGGGAAAATAAATGTCATGCTGACAGCTCAATATCACTGGCAGAGATCACATGTCCTGGATGACATAATCAGATGGCATGAAGTTCCTCTAATCCATCTCGTTTGCTTTTGCCACTCCTCTCTAAATCTCTGTCTGACTGCAAGGTTGGAAAGCTGAACAGAGATACGGAGTAGGTGATGTGATCCTGAATCCATGACTCTTAATTTCAACTCATCTGGGATTTGAGGTCGAAGGTCAGGTATTGTTTGAGTTTTTGAGCTGCTCCCAGTTTTAAAAATAGGGTGGAAATGATTAATCAAGTTAGTTGAGATAAATCGATTATTGAAATAATCGTCAACTAATTTAGTAATCGATTAATTGTTGACTGGAGTATACAGACTAAAACAACAGGCTATTTGCTGGAGGAACAACATATTTAGAGCTGTGATTTAGCTAAAATCATACAAAAAAAAATCAACATTTTGCAATTCAGTCAATAAAATAAAAAATATGTTGGGTTCATCCCCTCCTTCTTGCCAAGGTTACTAATCATAATAATTGTCTCCAAGTAAAAAAATGTAAGAACAGAAATACTTCCAGCTGCATAGCATCCAAAACCAGATGGAAAAAGTGTCCAAACATGGGACACCTGAAGAAAAGTCAACAAAAAGAAGAAATTAGAACAAATGCAGCATGCACCATGAGCAGCGCTATTTTCAAAGTTAAATAATAATCGTGAATGCTTGATTATTCAAAATTAGTAAAAGTTGAAGTGATTTTCACCGGCGTGCCAAAAATTGTGGATTTATAACTGTAACTTTTCACCTCCATTTATTTTTCTATGAATCTATGAAGCTGACCTGATTGGTAGAAAGCCTTTAGTCACAATGCTGGCTGAGATGTCTGAGCGATTCTGGATATCTGGACGTCTGCCTTCTCTCCTTCACACTCCGTAAATAATGTTTGCCTTCAGTTTGTGAAGAAGTGAAATCAAACTGAAACTTCTAATTTCCACATTCAGCGTGTTTATTTTGTACCTCCAAAGTGCTCCCAATCACATCCATTAATCCTTTAACTAAACAGTTAATAAGTCACATTTTTATTGTTTAGCACCAAAAATGTTTGCGCTCTTGAAGGGGAAAACTTTTATCGTTTCACAGTTTGACGCCTAAGCAGGCAAACTGTTTTATTTTCCTATATTCCCCCAATTTTCCCCTCTTGTTCACTGCCAAGGAAGTAATTAGAGTGGGAAAATAGAGGCGCAGAGGAAGAGCAGCAGATCCATTTCCTCCCAGCTGTCATACAACCACGTATCAAACCATCATCCCTAACAAGGCTGCTGTAAACACTTCCATCTTCCACTTCTCAGATTAAGCTTCTGTCCAACATCAAATGAAAGGCTCAAATGTCCTCCACTGCCATTAATATGCTTCTTCTTACCCGCCCTGAGCTGGGATTTGCATAGTTTTCCCTTTGTTGATTTATTGAATCGTAGTGGGAAGTGCAGCTCCATGACAGTGCGCTCACACAGGCCTCTTTATATGATAATGCAAGATCCCTGAGAGGTTTTTAATAGAACTGAGGAACAGTAATAGTCTTGCATAATTTCCCCATAAAGGCTGACACAGCTGCTGTTTTACCTCCCGTTCTCCTTTTCCCGCCCGCAGCCAATCAGGAGCGGGATGTTTCTCAGGTGTTGCTCCCTGATCTGTTTTCTAAACTTGACAGAGCCAATAACCGTCAGCGACTGATGTATTTATTCCTGCCATGTCCAAGCAACAGCAAATGCATTCTAAGTTGTTTTTTGTTTTTGTTTTTTTCCCCCATCCTGCAGATATTAAAGCGATCGTGCACAGAGATCCTGACTGTGGAGCCTTCAGTTGTGTGTGTGAACGGTGAGTGGACTGAAGTTTGTCCCTCTAGCTTCTGGACAGACAGCACCAATGTTTACACCGCAAAAACACAAAATCTTACCAAGTATTCTTTGACTAGTTTCTAGTGCAAATATCTTAGGATACTTGAAATAAGGTAAAACTAACTTACAAATTACTTTCCGTTAAGAAATAGGAGCTTGTTTGTATTAAATGTCTTAATATTGATGAATATTTTAATATTAAGGAATTATTTACTAAAAAGAAGCTCCTATATCTTGCTGGAAAGTAACTTAGTAAGTTAGTTTTGCTTTATTTAAATTGTAATGATATTTCCACTAGAAATTAGACAAAAATACTTGGTAACATTTGTGTTTTTGCAGTTTTGACATTTTTCTAAGAAAACTTGCAGCTGTGTCTCAGAAATCAAGTCACACAAAAGGAGACTCTGAAACTCCAGAAAGTGAGACTCTGAAACTCCTCCTTGCAGTCTTATCTCACATTTGTTGACATTCCAGAATCCTTCGACATCGTCCTCAGAGGGAACGGCTTCTCCGTCGGACAGAGCAACGAAGGCGTCATCTGCAGCTTCATAGTTAATCAGCAAACCATCAGTAAGTTCCTTAAACGTTCTGGGAATCACCTCTGGGTCTACACAGTTGCTTTGAATTACATGTCCATAATTTATGTCTCAACTACAGTTTTTGTTCCTCTTTCAGTTGAAAAATTACAAAAACAGATTAATCTTTACTTCATCAAATACAGTCATGCTTTAAAAGATCTTTGGAAAGTTGAAAGTCAAGAAGTTCATCACATTCTTCCATCAAAAACTACAAACTTTCATGGATTTTATTAGGATTTTAACAAAAAAAAACACTAATATATGAGTGATTAAGTGGAAAGAAGATGTACACTGGTTTTCAAAATGTTTTCAGAATAAAAATCTGAAAAGGGTGGTGCATATTTGTACTCAGCCCTCAGAGGCAGAACTTTAGTAAAACAGCCATGCTTTTTTGGCATCTGCATCTTTGCCCATTCCTCTTTGCAAACTGGAGAGTGTGTTGTCAGTTTTTATGCGCTGCCAAAAGTTCAGTCAGATCCAGTATCTCTCTTTCATAAAGTCCAGATTATAATAGCACAGCTCACAGTCACGTGAGCTGTGACTCTTTGCAGCTCCTCTAGAGGTGCAGTTGATCTTATTTAGGAGGAAAAAAGGGCTGAATGCAAACATTTTCCTTCATCTTCACTACTTCTAGTTGGTATGTCACATAAAATTCCAACTAAAATAAACAGAGGTTGGTTAAAGTTGAAAAAACAAGAACAAATTTATGAAGATGAAGCACCTGAAATGTATGAAATATCTTGAATTTAGGTTAGTTACTTGTATTTTCTTTGGCTTCACTGAAAAAACACAAAATATTGTCTTAATACACTTGAGATAAGACAAACCTAAATCACATATAACATTTAGCAAGATATAGGAGCTTATTTTAAGTAAATAATTCCTTAATATTGATGAAAACTTGTTGCTACACTGGCAGATATAGCAAGGGAAAAATGCCATGTTATAAATAAAATAATCTGCCAGTGGAACTGGAACTTTTTCATCAATATTAAGGAATTATTAATTTACAACAAGCTTCTGTTTCTTGCTAAAACGTTACTTATAAGTTAGCTTTGTCTTATTTAAGGCGTACTAAGATGATTGCACTAGAAATTAATACTTGGTAAGGTTTTGTGTTTTTACAGTGTTCCAAATAACCCTCATAGGTAAAGGAATTAAAATAAAAACAAGCACAAAGAGCTGGTGGAGAATAATCTCTAATTTGGACCAGCTGATTTAATCTGGTTGAATTTTCCTCAGACAAAAACACAAACTTGGACAAAGGAATCCCCCCCTCTGTCGCCTCTTTACGTGCTGATCACTTTTCATTTACAGTGACAAAACTAAGTAGATTTTTCCCCCCTTCATTTAATAATATAGTTTCATTATTTGGTAAATATTTGGCTTAAACGTTTTTGAGGTTGGACGTGGCTGAACGACGGCCGTGTCGCGCCGCATCTACGTGGTCTGAATTCATCAGAGGAGCGAGGCTATGTAGGTCACTGTGCTCCTTATTTTGAGCTCGCAGTCTGTTCTGTTGAGAAATCCTTTTTCAGGAAGCAAACGGGATTTGGCACCCAGAGCCAATCTTTTAAAGCTCTCATTTGGCCGTGGGATCTGCGGGATCGGCGGCTGCCAATGACAACACTTCCATCCCTGACAAGTTATTTTTGATTTTTCAGCATTTCATCTCAACTAAAATACTTGAACATATTTTCTTTCTCCTTTTTTTTTTTCTTCTTTATTTAAAAAAAAAAACAACAACCCCCTTATCTGAATTAGGGAAGTGGCCATTAGCAGATGTCTTCCTGTTAGTCCTTTCTCAGTTTAGGCTGTCTCACATTCGCCCACTTGGGGCTATTTATTCCCTTATTGGCTTTTGCATGTGTTCAGTCCAGACCTTTTTAACAGTGGGGCACCTTATAATTATGGACAAGCATCATGGCAACTATGGACCACACGCCACATATGTGAAACAGATGCTACGCTCGTCTCCATCAGCAAACCAGTTGGAGGCATGTGCAGAAAAAACTTATCAGTCATATGAATAATCTCAGTGGCTGTCTTTGTCAACCTTTGATGAGCGCACACACACTAATACACACACAAGTTATAATCCGATCTGCCATTCCTTTTGTTTTTCCATCCACAACTCAGAGCTTTATGACATGATGGAGTGTTAGGGCCACGCTAAAAAAATAAAAAAACAAATAAAAACACTAGAAAAAAGTCATAAAATTGCAAGAGCAAAGTCAAAATAATCTTGTTGTAATATGGCGACTTCATTCTCGTATTATTTTGACTTTATCCTCGTAATATTAGGACTTTATTTTAGGAATTTTGACTTCATTCTCATATATTATGACTTTATTATTGTATAATTTCAACTCTATTGTCATCATATTATGACTTTATTTTTTAAATATTATGGCTTTATTCTCATATTACAACTTTATTCTCACATCACTTTGTTTTGTTTTCTCAAAATTTTAGGACTTTATTCTTGTATTATTTCAACTTTATTTTCATACAAGTTTATTCTTTCAATGCTTTGACTTTTTTCTCGTTATATTATGACTTTATTCACTTAATATTTGTATTTATTATTAGCATGCCCTTCATACTCTGTCATATTATGAAGCATCCAACATGTGAACGTTCTGATGAAGGAATATTTTGCAACTTTTTAATAAAAAAATACATTTGTCAGAGTTTAAAAAAGTATGAAAGTATTATGCTATCATTCAGTTACTGACCACATATTTCACATCATAGACATTGAGTTCATTTGAGGACTGTTGTGGTGATGAGATTAAGCTTCGAAACAGAGCCAATAATGATGATTGGATTTCACATATATTTTTTATTGAATATAAAAAAGTCTTCAGTTGTTTTTTTTCCTGGATTACTCGTCTGTTTTCTTTATTCTTTACTTTATTTTGGACACCTTAATGTCAATGTGAGGCTACATGCAGTTACATGTTATATCTGCTAAAAAGAAATGACCATTACTTTTCCAGTCCTCGTTGAGAAAATACTCACATGTTCAGGATTTTTCAGGCTTAAAATGTTTGCACCAATGCTGCTACATCACCAGCAGTAGAGGGAGTTTATTTTAACCTTGATGATTCTAATTCCTGTAGCTTGTTGCTGTCTTTCATTTTAGAGCCAGAACAGTTTTGGCTGTTTGTTGTTTTCTTTCTCTTGTACAAATTTCACAAAGAGCATCAAATGGCATCACATGTCTGCACAACATCCAGATGGAAAAATAAATCAAATCCCTCCATAATTCTTACAAGTTTTCAACTAAAAGGTGTTTTTAAATCTGAAAGAATGGAAACCCAGAAGAAGTTTGTCGACACTTCTGATTTGCCTTTAAACAAGAAACTACAACTCTATTCTTCCATTAGTGTTGATGTTAAGTAACTTTTGGTTTGGTGAGTTTTCTAAGCACAGATTGGAGGAAGCTTTTAAAGACTAAACTAAATAAACATAACTACACCTGAAAGGTCTAAATGAAAAGTTCCATTTTGTTTATTTCACTGACTTCAATCATCATATAACAATAATGCACAATGAAGTTATTGCTCTATTTTATAACAGACTTTCAGCTGAAGGCCAATGAAGCAAGTTACAAATAAACCTGCTTGTCCAAAGTGTGTGAAACATTTAACCAAATTTGTACAGCTTTTTTACATTTATAGACCAATTTTTGGACCTTTGATCATTTGTTCTTTTCTAATTTATTTCATTAAAACATCTGTCTAATTTATTGCTGAACATGTAAAATTAGAACAATTCACAGCAAGACTTTCATTTTCATTTAAAATGGTCACTTTTGAGTGACTTAAAGTTGCTGATTTTGTCCCACGGTGCAACAATGTTTGGACTGTGCTGTTTTAAAACGAACTACAGTAAATATGTGATCTGGATCCATATTTAAAAGTAGTTTGATTCCACATAAGAGATGCAGTTGGCCCAAAAAAAAGAAAATAACTAAAAGAAACTATTCTGTTTGTTTTTCAGACAACAAGCCAACCACTGTGCGCAATGACTACCTGCTGTGTCCCGCTCCCATAATGTATGATCCTGGAGAGTAAGTGGAAAGTGGATTTACTATTTACGTTCTTATTGTTGAAGGAAATGATTGATATCAGGGTTCAGTATTTATTTCCTGTTTTTCAGTTGTTGCATCTGACGAGTTCTAAGAACTTAATCTTTTCAAACCTGATTGCCGTTTTTTTCTGTTCAATACAAAGGGCAAATGATTTGAAAATATCCAAAAACTATTCCCTAAATAACATGTAGGTGGAGAAGAAAGAGATACACTCTTTTTAAATCCAAACAATAAAAAGAAACTTTGATTTTATTGACTTTCTTGGTAGAAATCATCTAAAAGTGAGCATGCAGAGCAGCTATAAATGAGCATAGTGTGTGTAAATTAATTTAGCACTGCAGATATGTTCAGCAGCTCATGTGTAAGGTATGACGTTGGCAAGTTCACAAGAAAAGTGTGAAATCTCAAAGACAGACATCACATCAACAGTTAGAAAAGGAAACCTGAATATAGATTCAATATGCTCTTCTATAAATTGAATTGTTTTTATAAACTGTGAAGGAAGGATGCTGATTAACATTTTTTTTTCTAAGATCCCAATACTTCCTATTTTTAACATAATAATCCAAATTGTTTAATAAGAAATGTTTGTATTTTCATCTAAAGACTTTTCTTTTGCTTTGTTTCTGTTCCTTAATTTAAATTCTGTTTCCATCTCCTCAGTTTAAGCAACTTGTTTCACTCCTAAGATTTCCTGCTTGCTTTTTCACATGTCATTCTTTCTGCAAACAAACGGCGCCTAAGTCTATAAATCATCCGTATGTATGTTAAAAGTCGCTGTAAACAGTGCAGTCAGAGAAACACTGCGAGCATACGACCCCTGAAGATCGAAGAGGAAACAGTGCAAACATGCGTTTTATTCCCGTCTGGGTGGTTATCGCTTGATTTTAATGACATCTTTTATAATCCCAAACCGGAGCAGATGATTGCTAAGGCATTCTAGATGGAACAACAGATTTTAATGTCCTTGCTGACTACAATCCAATCAAAAATGTATGATTATGAGCGCTGCTGCCTCCTCAAGGCCTTTGAGCTCTAAAAGAGATTATGTATCATTCGATGACAGCAACGCTGTAACTGTTCCAAATCAGCCTGAACCTCACCTCTGTTAATCCAGAGATTTTTAAAAGGAGGTGACGAGTAGTTTTTAGCAAAAGAAAAAGAAAACTGCTGGATATCTAGATTTTTAGGTCTGTTTATTTTTAATAAACTCAATGGAGATGTTAAAAATGACTTGATTTATTTTTAAAAGTTGTGGTTATTTTTGTTATAAATGACTAATGAAACGATTAATGCCCAGCCCTGCAGACAATCTGAAGCGGTTTACAGTAGAGACCTCACTCACAAATACCAAACATTAATGCACTGATACACGGTTAAACAACGTAAAGCGTGGTTTACACTTATACTTCATGTGGAAATGAAAATTTCCTGTCTTTATAGGGAAATTATTTTTAAACAAATCATCCAGGAAGTGTTTTTCTTTCCATCTGGTAATAACCAGCAGTGGTTCAGTGGAAACAACGGACTTGCTGGATTCTGTTTTTTCACATCCTGACAGGACCTGATGCTCACATCAAGCTCCGCCCCCTCCGCTTACAGAAAGACCTTGCCTAATTAGCTGTTGGCTGCCGATGCTGACCCATTAAGCAGTTAGCTGCTATGGGTGGTGAGTAAACACATCTGCTGGAGGGGCTCTAAAAGGATGTGCGACAGATGCAGCCATTCCCTTTTCCACACTCCCCATTTAAATAATTCACCATGCTCTGACAATCCCCGCACCCCGGACCACCTGCATGGAACGGCGGAGCGCAGGAGCCTCCGTCTCCGTCCATCTGTCTGCTTCTGCTCCAGCAGCACTACAGGCACGCAGGATGCTCCTTGAACACAGCTCTGCTCGTCCGGAAAAGACTCTCCTTCTCTCCCGTCCCGCTTTGCGTCCATGTTTTTGCCACACATGGGGCCCTTGTCTTTCCAAAAATAAAACCTTCTCTTTTCTGGGCAACATATTTCAGATAGACACCACAAAAACACAAAATATTACCAAGTAGTTTCTAGTGCAAATAGCTTTATACACTTGAAATGGAACAAAGCAAACTTAAAAGCAACTTTTCATCAAGAAATAGAAGCATATTTTAAGTCAAAACTTCCTTAAGATTGCTGAAAAAATAGATTATTTCACTGATAACGCGGGGAAAAAAGTCTTGTTATAAGTTAAATAATCTGCCAGAGAAACTAATATTTTTCACCAATAATAAGGAATTATTTACCTAAAACAAGCTCCTATTTCTTACTGAAAAGTTAGTTGTAACTAAGATATTTCCACTTACCAAAACTACTTGGTAAGAGATTTAGTGTTTTTGCAGTGCAGCAGTCTCTAGAGTTTTAATGCTCAGCTGCAGCTTCCAGTCTACTTCCAGTCCAACCCCCAGATCCGCCCTGGTTGTCCTGGAATCTCTGTCCTCTGTTGGTCATCGAGCCGTGTGGAGGAGGCATCATCTGTGCTGACATCTGTGGCATCAGACTTGAAACGCAGGCATCTGCTGATTCTACCTCTCCCCACTTCCTCCTCCCCATTAGGAGACCCTGCACATGATCCTGGGGCCCCATTCAGAGATTAAATGGTTGCTTTCCTGCAGCAGCATGTCCTCACTTGTGCTTTCATTTATGTGTCGAAGAAATACCTGAGGTGACACCTGCTTTACATTGCAGGTGCAGCGTCCGACTTGAACGCTTGTTAATAATTAAACACGCCGCCCTATCTGCTCCTCTGAGGGCAAAAAGATGTTTTCAACCGAAGTCTTGCTGTTTGTTTGTTGCAACACAGACATGCTGCTTGAGCAGAGATCTGCTGTTCAATGATGAGTCTGGAACCACACAAAAACACCATAACACAAAATGTTTGCTAAGTATTTTTAGTCTACTTTCCAGTCCAAAAATCTTAGTACACTTAAAATAAGACAAAACTACTTACAAGTAACTTTTGAATAAGATATAGAAGTTTTTTTAAGTCAATAATTTCTTAATATTGATGGAAAAATGCTAGCTCCAGTGTGAGATTATACCTACAACACTGTAAAAACACAAAATCTTTCTAGTGCAAATATCTTAGTATATTTAAAATCAGACTAAACTAACTGAAAAGTAACTTAAAGCCAGATATAGAGACTTGTTTTAAGGTGATAACTCCTTAATATTGATGGAAAAAGTACTAGTCCCACTGGCCGTTTCTTTCTCTTATTTTCATCAATATTAAGAAATTGATGACTTAAATCATCTCCTATGTCTTGCTGAAAAGTTATTTGGAAGTTAGTTTTGCTTTATTTCAACTGTACAAAGATATTTACACAAGAAACCAGATCAGAAATGTTTGTTTTGTTTTTTATACGTATTTATTAAAACATTCAGTAAGTTGTGACAGATAAAATGTGAAAAAGTTCAGCTCTTCTATCTCCTCCTGGTGGTCCTAGTGCCATCTGCACAAATGCACAGTTCCTGGACCTTATCTCTAACAGCCAATCAGAGAAAGGAGGCGGGCCTTAACAGTATCAGCTTTGACATTACAGAAAACAATTAGCCATGCTCTTGAAAAGTTTTGATTTAGTAACTTATGAAAGTTTATTTGAGTGCAACCTGCATTTGACTTGAAATATTTCCTTTTTTACTTGATATTATATAAATCTCACAGCACTGCCTTATATCAGATTACTTAATATAATTTAGGCTGAGAGCCTTACTGTTTTCAGTCTGTTAAATATTGTATTACTAATAGCAGGTTTCTCAATTGTTCTTTTGACTAAACAGTTGCTGCAGTGCGCCTGCATGTTATTTTGTATGTTTTTGTGTTAATTAGGGTGATTTTATGGTTGCTTTCTGCCAGGTGACATAGCCAGTAGAAGTTATGATTATATAGAAAAATTAACAGCCAATCCATGTGATCTGTATTGGTGAAAACCAGAGCATCCTTTAGTTTCTCCGAACTCCCACCTTTTAAAGATCAACTGGCACAGCAGTTTAGAGGCCGAGTTCCTGAAGATTTATTTTTATTTCCATTGTTGAAGCGAGTTTTAAGATTCTGCTTTTATTGATTAAAACCAATAACCGTTTGATCAGTGTCTGTCACACCAGGATCAGTTTGGACTGAGTTTTTCACTCAACTGCTCATCACTCTGTCCAAGTGGTGGATGTCTGTCTCAGTGAGACGGTTTCTCATCTGGTCCCCAGGCTTCATGGGACGGTTTCCTCCCCGCCATCAAAAACTTCTGCCATGCAGATGCATCCAGAGTGATGGCTGCTGGATGCTAAATGACAGGCCTCGCATATGTCGCGCCGTGAATTATTCAACCTCCACAGTTTTCACATGTTTAAAAGAAGTTTGAAAGCCATTAGCGTCTCGGTCGTCGGGCTGCTGCAGCTGTGTGGCATCATCAAAGCTTAGCGTCACGCCGGACCCACTTTCTGACAGATTATAGCGAGCCCTGGGACAAACTTTTTCTCTACCGGGGTCCGGATATCTACAACGAAGAGCACAAGTGTCTCTTTGTATCTAAATGTTGACTGATCTGTGGGTCCCGTAACAAGGATCTGCCTTTTATTCAGACATTATCATCGGCCCACCAAGCAGCTGCAGCTCCCTCCTCTGTGTCACTCACTGGCTTTCACTGCAGGAAAGTTAAATGACAGCCAGCTCTTTTTTTTTTTCTTTTTCAATTATTCATCCTGCTTTTCATTTTGGACCCACTAAACTAAATGTGGTAAATTCTTTGTGAGGTCTTGTTGGTTTGTGAAGATTTGCTGATATTCCATAAATTAGAATATCAGCAAAATGTTTTAGGACTTCAGTTGAAAAAATACTATTTGTTTAGAAATTAAATTAATTACACAGAGATTGGTATTTTTCAAGTGTTTGGTGTTATTGTAGTTTTGATGATAATGGATTACAGCAAGTAGCAGATAATCTCTCTTTCTGGGTAAATGCAACCAAAACAACCAGTCTACTGCTAGCTGGAGAAATGGCTCGTGGGTTTTTTACCAAAGACAAAAAAGAAATTCTATGACCACTAAAATCTGACGCCACTCCTTTTTTGGTTCCATTTTATGAAGAAGGAAGTTGTGCTCAGAGGGTTTTGTCTCATTTCCTTCAGTGGTTCTTGGTGCAGCACCACCACAGGTGAGGAGGGGAAGAGGTTGGTGCTTTTGACACAGAGTAGCATGAACACAAACCACACCAGCTGAAAATGTAACAAATTTAATCAAGTCTACTAGACTATCAGGTGTGAAAACACTTCTTAGTTGGGGTTCAGGTCAGGCCAGTACCACCATCATCACTGATTGAGGTTCTGGTTCAGTTCAGATCATGTACCAAGTCCTAATTGCAGAAGAAAGCATAAAGTTCTCTTATTTTTTCTGATAGACCTTGTTGACTTTGGATTCAGTAAAACTCAGTAGACCAAAACCCGGAAATGACATGACGCCTTAAATCATTACGGGAAAGTTCATGCTGGACCTTGATCAGAGATGGATTTTAAGTCTTTCCACGTTTCCTCTGGATCCTGGGACCTTCATTCCATAAGTAATAAAAGCAAAATTTAATTTTATCTGGAATGATCATTACCTTTCCTGCCTTTTTCTCTGGTGAGGCGAGATATTTTGGTCATCTTTCTCAATCTTCTCAAAGCTGTGGTCATCCTTGTTGCTTCACTTCTTGAACTCTGTGACCAACCAGCTTCTTTAGTACAGATTTGATGCAAAGCAGGATCCTTGTAGAGGCTTCCAGTGTCTGTGTGCAGGACATCTGTCAGCCAGCAGGCTTCGCTTCAATATTTCTGCATTTCCAGCCCTCTTTTATTGGTCTGATGTAATTTTCAGATTTTCCTTCACTGACTGTCCATCATCATCAGCAGTTAACACCTGAAATATGTCTTTCCTAAGTATTACTGTTTATTACTTTTCCAATCAATTGACAGTAATGAATGATCTTTTTGAGGATGTTCCAGCTAGTGTGAGCTGCAGGTGTAAATGTGAGGAATTGCAAATTGAAATGTGTTTCACCAATGGAAGTGCTGCATGTTTTTCTGATGTAAAATGTATGTGAAAAACGGAATTGTAATTTATGTTCATCAGATTCAGTGCTATAACTAAGGTACAAATGATTGCCTGGGTTCTCGCTGCTGTGCAGGAAGTGAGCGCTTGGTGTGTGTGTGTGTGGGGGGGGGAGCAGAGGAGGTCCCGCTCTCTATGGTTGAGTTGTGGTGCGTTCAGGGTGTCCGGTGTTGTCAGGAAGAAAGGGGGTGGGCTCGTCAGTGTAATTCGCTTGGGAGCTTTCCTCCTTCACACTGCGGGGTCTGCACCTCCAGCTTGATTAACAACCTGCCCACCGTTATTCCGGACTGAGAGTGTCAGCTAATTTAGCCTCGCCCCCACGCCGCCCTCCCCCTCACCTCTCAGCACTTAGTTAACATGCAAAGACCCCGAACGCCTCGTCAAAGCAGCAGCGACTTTCTGTATGTGTGTTATAAAGATGCACTCAACCTGTTTTAAAATTATTTGTCTCATTTTAAAGTAAATGGAGTTTGTCTTTTTGTACTTTCCAGGTCTGGATAAAGGATGGAAATAAAAAAAAAAACATTCCTGGATCTTTTCAATGTGAAATTATCCAAAATCTTTACAAAATAAATGAATTTATGAGTATTCAGCATATAAACTAAAATAACCTTCTGAAATGGAGCTCTGACTGCCAGTTCTTACTCCCATTTTGTCCCTTCCTACATCCATTTTGTTCCTATTGACAAGTCATTTTCCACCCCTCTACTTGACCATGACATGTCAGTTTATATTTATTTGTAATTAAGTATTTGTTATGGGTAATAGAAAATAACCACAATATTGTATACATGAAAATTCTGGCCCGAAATTGATGTCAGATATTAGTATTGGTGTTATTTACCATATTTTATAGATATTTTTCTACCCCTCCAGGGTACAGGTGTAGCTTTTGAGTTGATTGATGTCTTGAATCTACATGTTCTTCAGGTAAAATGTATTTACTTTGAACGGACAAGTTGGATTTAAATTCATTTTTGTTCTTGTGATGAATGTTAAAGTTTGGGTGCCATGCATTCACACTTTGCAGGCCCAAATATATATTTAAGCAGCTGGATTTCCTTCCATAGCCTCAACAGCCTGCATGTAATGTAGGATTTACTGACATGGCGAAGCACATGGAGAGCAGTGGAAACACTGAAATGATGGAAAATGTGAAGAGTGAGGAAAACACGAGTTAATCACAGTGAATATCATGATTTCCTGGGCCAAACATTAGGAAGGTTTTGCACGGCTACTAGCCCACATAGATTATATTTTATTAATCCATGCTTTTCAAACATGTAACATAAAACTCACCATATCAGGTGGGGTGTTTTAATACTGAATTTAAATGATAGAAACAATTAAATCAGTACAGTTTAAAAAATTACAAAGTTACAGTACATCTTTTTGGGAATAGCATGGAGGTACTGCAAGATGTTTTAGACCAACCATGCATTAAATCATATCCACTAATATGTAGGACTACACCACTTTTTAAAAAACATTCTTCTTTTTTGGAGAGGGAGAGATGCAGAAAAGAGAGGTTTTACAGAGAATGGCATTCCTAGTTTTGACAGTTCTGGATCAATTCAGAATGCTCAAAAATCTATTTCTATCTGCTTAATTTTTTGCTAAATTATATTTTGAATAATTATTTGATATTTTTTCATTTAAGAAAAGCCAGGCAGTGAAGCTACCACAAAACTGATTACTTAAGTTACAGATTTTTATGCACAAACCTATTTTTGTTTAAATTTGAACCTTATAGAAATGTTTAAAATGTTTACACTTTTTCCTTTTGTCAGATGCAATCGCTAGACCCTGAAAGATTTGCATCTCTAGGATAAGTCACCAAACTGTCTTTTTTCACATCCTTCTACATCCGGCCCTGTTGACTGCAGTAACAATATCAGTTCCATGTTTTTCTAATCATGCATGGCCTTCCTTTTAAAGGTCTGTTGGTGTAAGAAATAATGGAAACCTAAATGTTTGAGATGTAATAAAAAGGCAGAAATATGTGAATTCTTAATCTGATATGTAGGTGGAAAGTGTAGGGAAGAATCAACAAGTTGTTTGACTTGTCAAAGTGCATCCTGAAGCAAAGTTCTTTGACCTGCATCTTAAATATTTAGTGTTGCAAACAAGGTAAGGTGCAAAGAAGTCACTTCAGAATATTTAGAATACTCTGCATAGTAATGGACACGCGGTCTGGTTGCTCATCTGTTCTGAACCACAGGAGAATTGGTGGCCCAAGGCACTGCCTCAGGCCGAATCCACAGCAAACACAGCACTCTGGTTATTATTCCACAGCAGCGTTTTTTAATGCAGGCCTCCCCTGTACAGCGCCGCGCACTCACAGCTGGCCCCTCACACACAGTTACCACTCTGCAGGCTTCTGTCTCTCCTCTCTCCTGTTTTATGTCTTAGGGTGGGGAGGCGGGGGGAGTATTTCAAGCGTTTGACTCGCTCCACATCCCGAGTTCTCATTAAACCCGCCGTAATTGGATCGGGCGTAACAGACATATGGAAATTGCGGTGCCGTTCATCATTAGGGTTTTAATTGCGCCCATTTCGGCCTCTGCGTTTCTGCCTCTAAATAAGTCATAGGTGTTCGCAGGGCTTGTTACTGCAAGTCAAGTTGGTTCATCCAAACACTCTGACGCCTGGAATGATGAGAAGATCTCCTCCATTCCCGTCTCTTCATTTGATTTTGCTGCTGTTCTTTTCTTAGTCCGGGTTTTCAAAATATGTGCACTGTAAAATTTAACAGCATTTTTGTCGTGATGACAATATATGAACTGTAAACTGTGGCAAGATGTCTCATACTTTTTCACAACACTGAACATTATTAAGATGTATGGCACATTTTGCATACTTTATATATCTGCCTTATATTGTTGGTGTTTAAAAAAAAAAAATGAAAACAAAGATTTGTGTGTCAGAAGCACAGAAAATCTATCTCTCCAACCTAGATTAAATCAATTTGTATCCATTGAATTTGAATTTTTGACAGATTAACTATTTTTTGTTTTTGTTTTGCAGAACTATGGATGTTCTTATCAGCCTCAACAATGGCAAATCGTTCATCTCTAGCTCCTACACCATCACTGCGTCTACCTGTGTGAGTCTGAATTACTTGTCTCCTTTTAGTCCTGCCAGTTTGAACAATGTGGTTTTATTATATTTCCTATAACAAACAAATATATAAATATTGATTGTAGCTTCAATAAATGCTTGACGTTTAAATGGTATTGATTACTAAGAATGCAATAATATTCTATTATATGTTTTTATATTAACATAGAAATGAAGCAATATTATCTTTTTTAAACATTTATTCATGGCTGAAATTATTAATCAAATTAATCATGATTAATTGAATATTGAAATAGTTGTGAACTAACTTAGTGATTGATTAATTAATTTAAAAAAATGCCATTTGCATTAAAAGAAGTTTGAAAAAAACACATATTCAGAACAGTAATTAAGCCAAAGCTGTACAAAATATAAATGCATTTTGTATTTAAGATGCAATATATGAATATGTTTTACCCAAAACTCATCAAGGGATGTAGTTTTAGATTCACCTGGCACAAATTCACTAAAGGAATGCTCTGTATAAGTCCTGCATCTTGATAAATAATCTTATGATTTTCTCTTGCAGTCAAGCGGTTCTGTGGTTCTGATCGTGATCCTGGTGATGCTGGCGCTCGTGGCTTTGGCCTTGTTCTGGTGGTTCTGGCCTCTCTGCTGCACTGTGGTAAATCTTCCTCATCTCTTTGGTTAACCTCTGTGGCTCCTTGGTGAACCCAGAATGACAGCAACTTCTGCTGAAATAAACCAACTAAAAATAGTTCATGTTTGTATTACTGTACCTTAAAAGTATATCGTTGCCACAGTTACTCTAATATCTACAATGACAAAAGTGAGAACACTGGCGTATCCTCTTTTCTTTTTTCTAACGTCTGCAAACTTCCTGTTTGAGTGCACATATTTACTTAAATCATGACTTTTATACAACAAATACACAAATAAAGAAACCAAAATCATCCAGGCAGAGAGAGTAGGTTGACCTGTTTGGCTTTGAGGATCCTCAGGTTGCTTATTTGTCATATTCTGAAACAAAATTTTGCTAAATATTTGCTCGCCCTTTTACCTCGTGCACCACAGTGAGTGAGACTTCCTCCCAGCAGATCTGGGGTGGAAGTGAAGAAACCACATCCTGTAGATCGGTTAATGTTGCTGCTTAGACATCAAGTTCTGACAGAAAAACAGACAGAAAAATACACCAAGGCTTGGATTAGTGAAAAAAAGATCTGAGTGACAGTTGCTGAAAATTCTGTTTATACAACTCCAACACTGGGTCTTCCCAGGGACAGACGTGATTAATAATAATACCCGAGATTATTTTATGGTTTAATCCCATTAAATCTGTTCCTGCTCCAGTTTAAACTGTGCTTCCTGATCTTGTCAATCAGCTCGTTGAATTTCAGCTGCTCTTCCTCATTTCCTGCCTTCTATTCTTTGTTCTGTTATTATTGTTTAATGTAGCTCTGAAAATGATCTTTAAACATTTTTCTGTGCAATAATTTTCTTACCAAAGTAGCAATGTCTTACACACCAAAAGGGAAAGTACATTTACTTTATTTCTGATGTTCCACTCTACTGATGAACGTCATGCAAATATAGTTGCTCAGTGTTTTGAGTCTGACTTTACAGTTTTCTAAACATCTCATATCTGAGACGTTCCAGCAAGACCAGAAAAAAATATGATGAGATTTTATTTATACTCACTGATTTAACAAATATTTGGCCGACCCAGGATTAATTTTCTGAAAGAGCCTGTAGCGTGTAAATTTAGTGACTCTTATAGAATCCTGATGTTTGATTTGGTGTAGAAATGATCAACGTCATTATTCTAATTAAATTGGCCAAGAGAAGAAATATAAATGGAAAATTTCGGAAGGCCAAGAACTTACCCCTGAGGTATACCACAATGAAACGAAGTAACAAAAGAGATTAAACTGTCAAATTAAGAGATTTTGTTTAAAACACAAAACCCTACATATATACATTAGGTGAGAATTAGAGGTGCTTCAATCGATCGCTCCCGATTTTCTTAAGTTTGATTGATTGGCTTCACCTAAGGCCAATATTATCTACCTCTGCAAAAGTCTGAAAGTCAACTACTGTCCACTTTTGCTCTGCCTGACAGACTAGGAAATTTCTATAGTTTCGCAGGTATTCTTCAGTGTTTTTCAATAAAGGAAAATTGGAACATTGGAGTGAAATTGGAGTATTCTGACCTTATGACAAAAATTGGTATCAGACAAAATCGGAATCAGCAGATCAGGCCAGAAAACAGCAACCATCCAGCAGCGGAAGAGGTCTGTTAGATTGACAGTAACAATATATCATTATTAAGAGCATCATGTGTATTAAGCTGCTGAAAACACAGTTATTGTTCATATGTGTCATGTTCTGTGTTCTCTGTGTTTTATTTTGAGTGTTCGGTGTTTTTCTGTGTTTATGTTTGAGTTCTCTGTGTCTATTAGTCTCCCTGTTGTCCCGTCCTCCCTTGATTACTCCCAGGTGTGTCTTGTTTCCCTGATTGCCTCCCTGTGTATTTAGTCCCTCCG